>JAQGAG010000427.1:0-16170 GCA_034696835.1 Lepidocyrtus lignorum
AATGGCTAGTATCACTCCTATTATTTAGTACTTTTGATTTCAGCTACGTTATTCTATTAATTATGATCAATTTATTATGATTATTGTGAGTCAATATCAATGTCGTGTCATGTCAGTAAGGTCTTTGGCGAATGATCTTTACATAATAGGTAGTCATCATCGTTGAATTAAGAAAGTTCAAATGACTTGGCCTTTTTTGCATTTTTGCTTTTGTTGGACATGTGCAATATTATTAATACTGTTGATTTCTTATCAGTTATCAGTATAAAGTGAAATAGCTTTTCAGTGTTTTGCTCAAATGTAAAATAAATAGTACAAAATAAATCATAAAATGCCAGAGTAGAAGTAGGAGCAAATGCTGTTGACGTCATCATACATAATAACTTTATATTACAGAATGAAGGGTTTTAAGTAGACAGGCTCATCATCGCTCAGTCGGCTCAGTTTTTCTTATTGTTAGTTTACTTTAATGAATGAAAGAAATAGTTTCTTTACAAAACAAATAAAAATCAACACCATTCAACTATTTAGCAATCACAAGCGAAGCGAATGCACACGTGTAACAAGTTTAAAGAGAAGTAGACAGTAAAAGGGCTTACACGTGTATGGTGTGGTTTGAATTACTTGTAAAAAAAGTTGCCTGCACTCAATCGAATGTATTGTACGATTTATAATTGGTTCGTTGATTCCTCCAACGCGCTGGGGATGAAGCAGATGAGAAGATTAATGGGATGAAACCCCGACTAAAATTAATAAATATGCGTGCTCATTAATTGAACGTTCCAATTTTGTAGAAAATTTACTCCTCATTCATGCTCATTATTGGCTGTTTGGCTATGAGTTGGCTGAAAAATTCAGACATTTTTAAAAAACTAATTAACCAATGCATCGTTTGATTTGAGACCATGTGCAATCCTCAAAAAATGCCAAGAAATTAGAAGTGCGTGCTTGATATTCAATATTTTTTTGGGGCTCATCAAGTGTGAAAAAGTATGAATGGGGTGTTTGAATTTGAATCATGAATGAAGTTGTAAACTTGTAATTCAAAATAAGCATATACGCATTATCTTTATTTAGATAAAGATGAAATCAATTTACATTAAAGTTAGTAGTTGGATTTTAAATTTCTTCGACTATCCTGCGTGCAGATGGGTTATCAAATAGAGAAAATATGATTAGGTGATGTCTAACTGTTTTTCACTGTTTCTGTTTCAAATGTTCGTCAGCTAAAATCCTTCTGTTTGTGCCGATACTGCCGATTGATGTAGAAATGGAGACACTGTAAATGACTGATTTGATTTATTGCTGCAACATGGAAGACGTTAATTTAATGCTGGTTTTTTCTTGTTTTTTAATTGCAGAGGTAGCCTAGATTCCCACCAGGCAGTTCACAAGCAGCCACCGGAAAAAAGTCATGAGTGTGGGAAATGTGGAATGCAGTTTAGTGTGAAAGCCAATCTGCGCCAGCACATGAGAATTCATAGTGACAATCCAAAAAAGTTCCCTTGTGATTTTTGTCCCAGTGGATTTTCAAAGCGTGTCAATCTTCGTTATCACATCAAACGGAAGCATCCAGAAGAGGCTGAGAAAATGAATAATAACAACAACAGTAATAAAGATAGCACTACCGGCGATGGTGGACCGGTTGGGAGCAACCTGATTCAAGCTGGACTTGCAGGAACAATAACTCCGACGAATCCCGACGCAAATCCTCCAGCAACTGGTGGTGGCGCCGGCGGGGATGATAACGGAAGAGACAGCAAGAATCAAGGAAGCTTCAAGTGCGAACACTGTGATCGTGCATTTTTATTCAAAAATAATCTCAAAGCTCATTTACGGACTCATACCAGGGATAAAAAGTATACCTGTGAACTTTGTACGAAATCATTTATTTACAAAGAGAGTTTAAAAAATCATATGCTTCTCCACTCTAATGAACTCCCATACTTGTGTGAGGTGTGTGGGAAAAAGTTCAGGGACAGATCCAATCGCCGGAAGCATGTGAAGAATGTGCACAAATATTTGTTTGTTAATGGAGACATTAACAATCCGGTAAAGCCGGGTGCTAGCACAACCACACCAATTGCTGGAAGTAGCCAAGGAGGGACATCCGCCCCGCAGCCCGGAGAGCCACCGGCGAAAAAACGGAAAAACTCCAAGAAGGCTGCACCGCAACTCGAAACAATCGATGAGACTGGCCAAGATGGCAATCCCAAGACTCGTACAATAATTAAGTCGCCGGCAGCTCCAAAGGGAAAAAAGGCAAAGGCTGCTGCCGCTGCCTCGGCAGCTGCAGGGTCCGCATGTCCGATTCAAACTAAGACGGCTAACACAAAGTCAGTGATTGTGAGTGCTTCCGCCACCGCAACAGCAACGGTGGTCGGAGTAGATCGTAAAATTATCATGAGTCCAAGTCCGAAAGTCCCAAAACTTCACAATAGTCTCAGTGGTGTTATTGGCGGCGGCTCTGCGAGCTCTCCAAACTCTATAGATTATGCTCATCCTCATTCATCATTGCCTGTCACGGTTCATGTCCCATTGGCGGGTAGTCAAGGCCAATTTTCCCACGGGCGGAATATCATTGTGAAAGCATCTTCTACAGCAACCAGTGGCACCAACGTGCCCTCAAATCATCATCAGTCACCACCTGCCTTGAGTCCTGAAATGTATCACCATTCACATTCGCAACAACAGCAGCAGCATGGTCATGGCCGTGGGCCGGCTTCCATGCAACAGAATGTCATAGTCTACCCAAAACCCAAAGTCATACCTGATCACTCACAATATCCTAGTTCAGCATCATCAGTCATTTCTCAAACTATGCAACAACAAGCTCAGTATTATGTGAATCCTCCTGATCAGCAACATCATCATCATCCCCATTCAGGGTACAGCTATCTCCAGTTGACGTCTCAACACCCAAGTCCAGTTCAGTCATCTCTTTTGGCACCACATCAACAGCCTCATCCCATCCCCTCGCCAAATTCAACTGGATTTGAGTACGTTCTTGGAAGTACAAATCATCTATCGTCTCACCCCCAAGACCAGCGAGGAAACGATCCGTATGGATCAAGTGGTGGGCCGGGGAGTTCGTCCCAACAACCTATGGAGATTCAAGTTGTCAATCCAGAATACTCACATCATCTCTACTCTTCGCCTGTAGATCCTTTGTCCTACGACCAACAACCGCATCACTATCACTGGACGACTTCGGCTGGTCCGCCTCCCGGATTGAATGGTTCCGGAGGACATCCTCCAAACTCCTCTTCGCCTTATCAGCAGTTAGTTGTAGCGCCTCCGGTAGGGAGTAACGGTAGCTCTAGTGGATTAGTCAATGAGGGTCCTCCTGGCTCACACCAGCAGCACCCTCCTGTTTCTTTAGCTCAAGCTTATCATCATGATTCCGCTGGTGGTCTCAATCCAAATCATAATGCTCTCAGTCCGGCAGCTGTGTATGCTGCTTCAGGGCCGGTACAGGGTCACGAAGTCCTTGACCCGTCTGGTAACGGGGGTAATTTTTTCTACAAGGATTTTGATTTTAGCTATCTATAATTTCAACTTAAGAGTCTAATTAAACATAGATATAATTTAAAACGGTGCAAATTTAGCATAATTTGTAACATCAGATAACCGATGATGATGTAGGGAGAAAATAATTACACATATAACCTAACATTTAAAAAGACAGAAACACCCGCAACCTTTTACAAATTTACAGCTACCTAAAGACGTGTTTTTACTCACTCATTGTTAACTAATAATAAATAATGACTAACGATAATCAAGTATAGTAGCAGATAATTTCCGTTAAGGAGAGGTTTATAATTTATTATTACTATTGTTATAAAAATGGTTGAGAGCTAATAACTTAAACTCACTTTACTCTATTAAAATTCATGACATGGTCATGTCATGATCAAGGTGAATAAAACAAGTATACTTATCCCATTAATGTCAACCACACAATGGTGGCATTTTTCGATGTTTTTTTGCAAACAATCTAGTTGATGATGAGGTAATTACTATTTAACATACCTACATAATTAAAAAATATATATATGATAGTGTAGTTAACTGACTGTACATAGCTATGAAAATTACGGCGACAGTGTTTACACAAGAAGATGTTTCTTCATCTATGCAGATTTTTATTACCAGCTCACAATCAGTAGTAAATATCCACGCTAGTAACTATAAAAGATAATATTCAGCTCCTTTACGAAGAGTTAATTATTCTGAAGCAGTTTGAATAAGATAGCAAAACGACAATTAAGAAAATAATGTTATTTTTATCTTACTTCACATCTTTCCCCGTGATGAATGGCAAGAACTGGTTTGTTTCTTCTTGCTTTACAACTTTTTGTAAAACTCCGAACATAGAAGTATAGTCTATTTCCGTTCTTTTTACAAGAGCAAAAGTATTGAAACCAATGATATTAAAAATCTAAAAGGTAATTTGCATTTATTCGTATTTGTACCATGAGATCCTAGGGGGAAGTGGGTAGAATTCCATACGATGCACGTGCAAACAATCGCTTTGTTTTTTAAAATTTATTTCTCCCTGTTGATATGATTTGTATAAATACCATATCAAAAACTGGAGGTTTAAAGTGTGCTACTTTACATAATTCACATGTAATATGCAGTAGATGAATTGATATTAATGTTTTTGTTTTAAAAAGAAAGTAGGTCTTTAAAAGTTGCCTCAGCATATACCTATGTCAAAAATGATTTTTTAAATGTTTTGTTTTCGTCATCTTCAGCTTGAGAATATTGAAACGGAGATGACCTTGTTCTGTTCATAGTAAAAAATATGTCATATTAATTGTAAGTCTGGTACTTTTCTTTTTAAAAAATCTGCTGAAAACTGGGAGATTGTTATAATAACCGAGGAAGGAGAAATACATATAGTTAATTATAAAAGGAAGTGTCACTCGTCTCACGCGTGATTTTTAGAGACCTTATATATATCAGAGTTAAAAAAGTACTTTTTACATTGTAGCTGTCCGTTTAGAAGCTTGACACCCCGTCGTACTTAAAACTTACCGATATCAAACTCAAATACACTTAATAAAAAATATAGTCGATTGCAATAAAATTATTAATTGTTTAGTGAGAGAAAAGAAACATGTATAAAAATAAACTAAATATAGTATATTATATTAAAGAAAATTTTTATTTGTAACTGTTTTTGTTTATAATAGTAGGAAAAATACGAAAAACTTATTTCATCATATAAAGTGTACTAACTATATATATGATGACAGGAAAAGCTTAAGTTAATCTATGAATTTTACATGAATGCTTTGTAATGAATATAAAAAGAGAATATAGATGATATTATTATACTTATTCAGAATATAAATGTTATCGAATTTATATAATGGTTTTGTGATAATATAAAAAGAATATACATACATTATATACATATTGAAAGTATACAGCTTGAAATATAGCGTAGAAAGTTTTTTTTGCTCACGTATTTCCCGCTTTGTTTTCATATTTAGTTAATTTTGGTTTCATTTGATTTCTATCGGTCGCCGCTATTAAAAATTACCGATTATGTAATCGCTGTCATTACATTTTCAGGTAAAAATTCCCTCATCCTTGATTTGCATTGATTTTTTAATGAGAATTATTTACCTTGTAGTTTTATTCACAGGTTACCAAACTGGATTACAAGGTGTTACGCTAGTGTAGTGTAATAAGTTGTTTTCCTATTACAGGTTACATACCTATCTCGAACATTTCAAATAATAGACTTGTATTTCTCAGTTCAGTAAGTGTACATAATTACTTTCGCGTACCAGCAAACTGTTGTCATCTCTGGTATAAAATAATTATTTTTGTCAGATCTCCGAATGTCTCCGATTCATATTCTTTATTGCTTGTTGCATCATTCACACTCTTGGAACTGGGGTGCTGCTTACTTAAAATATGTTAGGATTTGGATTAGGTAAGTTAAGAGGAAAACTAAAGACAATTTTAAAAGGCTTAAAATGACAAGGTTCGTTGGAAATTAAATCTCATTAACTCTCGCAGATCTCTTTACCTTTTATCCATTAAGAAAAAATGAAACCTCATGAGCTCATAGTGAACACTGAATAATACAAAACAAATTGCATTATATACACAACATCGTTATTAATTGTATTCCACTACTGTAATTTAAAAATATTAAAACCCTTAACTGAAAATGACATTTTGTATCCTACATATTACCTTGCAGAAAGCGTAAATTGCTGGACAAAAATGTTCATCGAAAAACGCAGATTTTTGTATCGTAGGATCGTAGCATTGTATAATTATTCGATTGATTTCCTGCTCACGAACGTCAGCAATATTAGGCAGTACCGCGTTTCTAAAACTATGCCATTAATTTTCAAACTAATTAGCTAAAGTGAAAAAGCATCTAAAGCCCTTTCTGCCCATTACAAATAAATATTCACTTTTAAAAGACTCCAAAAATCATAATACTATAAGTACCTATGTATTTCTTTATTTCATTGAGAATTGCTCATTCACTTACTTAAAATGTCGAATCCACACCAAATCCATTCTGTATTGCTTGCCTAATTTTAATATTATGTCATTGCATCGAGATTATCATTTTATACTATTATATTGTTGCTCGATTAAGTGGCGAAATGGATACTCTGAAAAAAATACCTACCTACCTATTATGTTTTGACTTCCGTTTCAAGATAATTTTGACTACCTAATGCGAGTACGAAAATCTAAATGATATAATTTTGATGATTTGTACATAAATTCTCAACCTTATCACTTTATCAGGTAACGCTATTAAAACTAACTGATCAATTGTTGTCGTATTTGATGTAAGAAATTGTCACTCGTACACAAAGGTGCATTTACATTATAACATAAATGGATTATATTTAAAACGAAAAGATGAATACATATATGTCAAGACAGGATAATTACAAAGATTTCAGTAGATTATATTATAAGAAATACTGTTGAACCGATATGTGAAAATATTCATTTTTGCTTTTCTAGAACAATATATACATGTGTAAATTACTTATAATTTTATTACCTTAAAAATTTTGTAATATACTCCAGGATTTATTTTAGGAAAGGCTTATTGTGAACGACAAATTTCTAAAATTACTCACTAAATTAATGTAAAATATTACCTATTCCATGAAATAGGCTGGAAGACGGATTATTGCACAAACGGACTACGGAGAAATGCGAAAACAATAAAAAGGTTTACAGTGAAAGTAGAAAAGTTGAACCGTTAGTTCGAACCATCTGTATTTTCTTATTTCATTTCCTTGAATCTAATAATTTCTAAAGCACTAAACAGTGAAATTAATTACTGAAAATGTCTTAAAAAGTTCAATTTACTGCCATATAAAACTCCCTCAGAATAGCTATACATTAGTGTGGCGCTTTGTATGCAAACGGATGTTTAACAAGATGACAAGCCGCAGCGCATCTGCTATGACTAGGCTTATCTGATACAGTTATTAACGACGGAGTCAAATATATATTTGTCATGATTAAAGGCATCCCTGTAGAGTATTTTTCCAGCTTAACAGCTGTAGAGGTGGCAAATTCACCAAGTAATCAGCATAATTGTTCATCCACCGCTACAACTTACTGTATCATCAATAATCATTATCATGAATATCAGCATCGCTAAAAAAACATTCCTTGGAACTTTGGATGGCAAATAACGTCGGACCGGGTCAGAGTCCACCATTTATGCATTTTCCATAATATTCTATAAATAACGTTCATATCTGAGATAAAACGTCATTTGCATGCATTATTCTATTCCTCCATCACCAAAAGCCATTCGGGCTTATAATGAAGAGATTCAATCTAGTTAATCTAGTATCCTCCATAAATACTCTTAACCCGATTCTCTACATATCATGCATCTTTGATGATTCCCTTAGTTTAAGAATAAATCGACTTGTTCGTCCCCTTCTAGAAAATACATTCCAAGCTTTTCCAGTGCATTATCCAAATTTTCTTTGGTTTGGCAGGTATCACCTCACATTACATTATTTTAGAACGCATTATCTCAGTGCAATGGCGGTTTTTCATATACCGAAACCGCGATGAAAGCTTCATATAACTTTAATAACACTAAGGGATTTACAATGTTATCAGTTAAATTATTACGATAAGCTCCCAAACTCGTACAATTTACATTTGACGTCATCACAATCGGCAATCACAGCTATTTAATCGTACATATAATTTACAAGCACAACGGCATAACACTTGTAAGCCAATCATTAGTCATGCAGCCGCATCGCAGTCATATCCTCACCAGGAAAACAATCTCGAATTTCTCAAGTGTACGTAGTAAAAGTTAATCCGATACTTTAATCCCACATTTATTACCCCGAAAATCGAATATACGATGCAATACCCGCAAAATGCCGAGTCACCGTTAATCGCTTGTTTCGCTGCCAGGCGCTTTACTTTAAGCAGGACTTCGGTCCTCAACATTTGGATTTACCATGCCGGTAGGAATTTAGCACTACTCATATTTATTGGAAATTTCATCCCTATCATTTATCCGATAAGCCCATTTTGCTTTTGTTATCCTTGTTTGTTTTTACTTTTTACCTCCTCTGGCTCCGATGAATTCATTATTTTTCATGATTTTCATTCCACGCCAGGTCGTTTCAATGACCAGTCCATTGATTAAGTCACTAATAATTTCAGCAGAGCCACCATTAAAATGACTTTTAAAATATTACTCACCGTTGCCTTTTCCTTTGCTCTATGTACTGGAGAGATCTACGGTGCCCCACCTTTGAGAACTTCATTTACATCCCGTACATTTGAAACCTTCCAAGAAATTATTCCTTTGCACAGATTGCCCCCGGCCGTAATTCCATCCCGTTACAATGTCGAACTTCAGCCAATTCTTGACGAGGGACATGGGACGCGATTCACAGCGCCCGGAAAGGTGTCGATTGACGTGAGATGTCACATTGCCACAACCAACATTACCCTCCATGCCATCACCGTTAATGTGTCAGAGAGTTCTGTGAAGGTAAATTCTAGTAAACGGTTATTATTTTCTTTTCACTAGATTACAAATAAATAATATTACTACGTACTGTACACCTGATCAATTTTTTTTAGGTAACTGACATGTCTGGAGGTGAAATTGGGGTTGCCTCTCTGACTATCGACCAGGAAAGGGAGTTTCTTATAATTAACTTGCAAAGCAATCTGAGAGTTGGTGGTCTGTATCAAATATACATGGAATACGTTGCTCCAGTCAGTAGGGAGATACTTGCTGGGCTGTATTTAAGTAACTACACAGCAACTGACGGAACAACCAGGTAAATTCAAAGCAAATGTTTAGGAAGAAATATACCACGGTCACGGGAAAGCAAAATGGACAAACCATTTTGAAAATCCTAATTTCCTACTAAATGAAACTAAATTCAAATGCATAGATACTTAGCTGTAACTGATTTGGAAGCTACAGACGCTCGAAGGGTGTTTCCTTGCTTTGATGAGCCACAGCTGAAAGCTGAGTATGCAATCTTTCCAGAAACCATGTTTTCTTCTTGTTTTCACCTGAATTTTTAAAATGATGATGAAATTATTTTAGATTCGACATTTCGATAATTCGATTGCAAAAATATCGCTCGCTAGCTAATATGGACCTCTTACGAACAGAACCAGATATGTAAGCAATAAGCATGAAACATTAACGATTGTGCAAACCCGGAAGATCATAACTCAAAACTTATTAGCAAACAATTATTGGCTCCTCCTAACTAGACCGGGCCTCCCAGGGTGGGTAAAGGACGTGTACAATCGCACGGAATCCATGAGCACTTACTTATTTTGCATCGCAGTATCAGATTTTGAAATGGAGGAGGCTGCAGCAGAGCATTACAGAAAGCCTGTTAGGATATGGGGACCAGCATCCTACATTGAATCTGGCGCAGGGAAATATTCAACAAATATGACTGCGAGATTACTGACAGCTCTAGAAAACTATTTTCAGGTTCCATACACCTTCCCGAAAATGGACAAAATCGCCGTGCCTCACTTTGGAGGTGGGGCAATGGAGAACTGGTAATATCCTTTCTTACTTCACACGAATAATACGTGTATAGGTGCATATGTAGTCAGTCTAAAAGTACTAAAAAGTATTTTCTCTTCCAGGGGGTTGAATACGTACAGGTTGGCTATGTTTAACAATTTTGTGTAACTTAACTGGGTACCTTACCTATGTGCATTCACATTTCGCATAATATTGAGAATTTTATCCATAATTTACTATCACCGTTATTTTTTAATCATGAACTTACATTTAGACTTAACAGGTTACTTTTAGAGGATGGAATTGCTACAACCGCCGATCGAATAAGGTCTACGGTGACGCTATCCCATGAGCTTGTATGATGAACGATAATTGAAAATGATTCCCCTCCGAGAAACAAACCTTCTTATGCAATATATATATATATATATCAGCACTCTCCCTGAATACTACATCTTTGTATTGTATTTCAGGTTCACCAATGGTTTGGAAACCTCGTAACGATGAGTTGGTGGGATGGTAAGATATTAACAAGATTTTTGTAACCTGAAGGAAGGGGTGATCATTATAGTAACTTAATAATGTCCATCGTAGACTTGTGGCTGAACGAAGGATTTGCTAGCTATTACTCAAATACTGCCATGCTTGACCTCGGTTTGGAGGATATGCTTCCAATGGATACTCTTGTTACCGACGAAGTCCAAGATTCTATGTAATTGAGATATATCCTAATAGATACACATTACTATCTGTAACTAACTAACTTGCTTGTTATTACGCCGTTTTATGGGAACTTTTTCAGGTACTACGACGTGACCAATTCAACTCATCCTATTCATTATTCAGTTACAACTCCTCGGGAAATTCGCATTTTATTTGATACAATCACCTATAGCAAGGGAGCAGCTATTGTTCGAATGACGAATGCCATTTTAACTGAAACAGTGATGAAGAATGGATTGATCACTTACTTGAACAAATTGTACAAAAAAATTCTATCTGGCAAGCCAAAATCAAATTCAATAAGATATTTTTCAACTAACTAAATGTACATTTTGATAGTGAGCATGGTAATGCACAGCAGGACGAGCTCTTCCAAGTCCTTCACGAAGAAGCCGCCTCCCTTCCAGGAAACTTATTGCCTGCTGACCTCACCCTAAAAGATATTTTAGAAACTTGGACCATTCAGAGTGGACTACCAGTTTTGCATGCAATTAGGACGGAGGGGACCTCAAATGTAATATTGCGCCAGGAAAGGTTCAAGGCGGATAAAGATCAAGACTTGGAAGCTTACACTTGGCATATCCCAATATCAATATATTTGCCAACCGATGTTCAGGTCGACACCAGACCTAAGCTCTGGATAAAAAAGGCTGAACCGGTGCAATTTTTCACAGTCAGTACTCCATGGTTCATTGTAAACCCTCAACAGACTGGTAAAGAGCGCATTCTTACATGCCATTGCATTCAGCACTACGATAGATGATAAGTACTCGCGATAGTTGAGTTATTTTTTTATTTGTAGGATATTATCGAGTGAATTACGATTCGTATTCCCTTAACAAAATTACGGAACAACTTCATAAGGATCACACTGTGATAGATCCTCAGACGAGAAGTGGATTGATTGACGACAGCCTCAACTTAGCCTATGCTGGTGAAAGTTAATTTTTTGTTCCCCTGTTAAGGCATGATCAATTCAAATACGAATTTTTTAAAATCTTTATGTACATTCTATCTTTACATCAGGTTATAGCTCCCTTCAAGATGCCCTGAATATGACGATGTATCTGAAGAAGGAACGACATCTTACCCCGTGGACTTCATTTGTTAAGAATATGGTGAAACCTTATAAGTTTCTTGCACGCACTTCCGGTTTCACTTCTTTCAAGGTAAGGGCATTTTAACTCTGGATGCTGGATTTATGAAAATACTGAATTATATGTACTTAACAATGACATGATACCATCTTTCAGAAATACATTCTTGGTTTGGTGAAAGATACACTCTCTGAAATTAAGCTTGACCCACAACCTTCTGAACCAATCAGCAATGCAACAATTTTGCGAACACGTTTGTTTGAATGGGCATGCAATTTAGGGGACTTGGATTGTATTCATTATTCAAAACAAAAGTTTTCGGAATATGTGGCAAGCTCTGACCTTAACGTGTACTTAATTTATCACGTGACATAATATAAACCTAAATGCATGCCAAAGACATTGCTTCATATATCCACGAATCCTGTTAATTTTTCAACAGTATTTCCCCCGATCTTCGTCCACTAGTCTATTGTAGCGCCATTGCGAATGGGGGAGACAAAGAATGGGAATTCGCCCTTGCCCAATACAAGGTTGCAAACAGGGAAGTGACGCAGACGAATTTAATCCGTTCTCTCGGCTGTTCAAAGTCTATCTCCAGACTGTCAAGGTAAATCATACCGGTCGGCAGTTCAATTTTGATCCCTTTGTCAACAGCTTACGACTAATTAAAATTTGTTTGCAGACTGTTGGATTTAGCTTTAGACCTGGGATCTGGAATTGAAAGTTCTCATCGTGTTACGGCTATGCAAGCTGTTGCCGAAAATTCCGCTGGTGTTGAGCTGGCATTCCACTTCATCCGAGAGAACTTCGATTCCATTCGGAGAAGGTAATAAAACAACCCCTACTATATAGGTAACTGCATTGCGAATTCATCATTCATCCGCATTTTATGCTAATCGCAGTTGTATGTCAAACGTTTAGACTCGGAATCAGCACAGTTTCGAGTGTAATCAGCGCTTTAAGCAATGCCTGGAATGGGGACTTTGATGTTGCCGATTTGGACAGATTTATTAAAGATAACGAGGCAGCTTTAGAGCCTGTCAGCGCTCCGTTGCAGTTGGCCTTGGGAAATATTCATGCCAATATAAAGTGGATGAACAGGAACGGACCGGACTTTCGGAAATTTATAGATCAGAATTAAAATCTTCTGCTTTCTAATACTTGCTTTTTGAATTTGACAATTACATACTTATGCTGTGAGCTCACCTAGAAAATAAAACATTTCAGAAATATAATAAACGAATGAGCTTACCAAGTGCAATGTTTCGTGTAGATATGACTAGATATATATCTGAGATTTATAATTACATGTACGAATTTCCGTTGCATTACTTGTCATAGAAGCGATGCCTTTCCCAGCAAACTTTTGCGAGAAGAGTTGATATCACTGCAAGTAGTATTTTTTCCTTTCTAAATAGGTACATCCTTCATATTGCCATATATATTCATGGGAATTTGAGTACTATTCAGTTTCAAACACTGCTTGGTCCGTGTTTGCAAAGATTTTTTTCATCGAATGTGAGCAACCACTGTATAACTGTCAACCTAGCCAGCTAGTTTGGCAACATAATTAGAATAAGATAATAGAATTTTGATGGTCCTTGCAAGAAAAAAAACGAATGGCAAAACTGGATTTACCATGCAGAACGATATCTTACCTGCATACGTCAGCCAAAATTTCGGATGCCGTCTTGTGAGGCAATGACGGGAGAATAATTTCAGAATCAAGTATTTTGAGGATGATGCTACTTGTTTCGTAATAAAAATCAGTTGATTTTGCTTTTGACAGAAAATGAGACAGTCACTGTTACCCCCACCATTGTTGTACATTTTTAACCGAAATGAAGTGGCTCTTGATACTTTTACTGGGACTGGCCTCCCATTGTTTAGCGCAACTTCCTTTCCAGGTTAAGCCACGGCCTAGAGGATTTCCAGGAAAGCGGTCTAAGGATGACAGCAAACGTGAAGCTCTAGTTGGAAGAGGAGCTATAGATTACATGTACCGACTTAACGATACATTTTCCCCATCGCACTACGATGTCACAGTAAGAGTCATACTGGACGACGAGGGCATCGTAGGCCCTGAACTGACTGCACCAGGAAAAGTGAAAATTATTGGGGTGATGCATGATCGATCGTCAAAGATTGTTCTGCACGCAAATGAGCTTCAGATCAATGAAAGCTCTGTAACAGTAAGTCATATTTTAAAGTTGACATTGTAACATATAGTAATGGTCATTATCACATTATTTTCAAAGCATATAATTTAATATGAATTTAGGTAACTAATACGGCGATGCCCCATGACCATATTAAAGTAACGAAAATTACTCACGACTCCCTCAGACACTTTCTCACGATAGATTTAATCAAAGAAGTCACTTCTGGTGAGGAGTATGAAATTTACATGGAATATGCTGCAAAAATTATAGAACCAGAGGAAGGGTTGTTTTACCGAACGTATGAAACTGAAACGGGAGAATCCATGCGGGTTGCTGCTACTCAATTAGAAAGTGTGGAAGCCCGACGAATGTTCCCTTGTTTCGATGAGGTATGGACAAATATGCCTTATTTATTTTTTATTATACCTAATCGGTACGTAAACATTTTTAAGATTACTGACTTGCGAACTGAGAATCCAGTTATATTTTTACAGCCTAACTTGAAAGCAACATTTGAACTGACGGTTATACGGAAAAACAACTACTTTGCACTCTCTAATACAGAGCTAGTATCATCAACTCCAGAGTAAATCTCTAGCCCCAAGTGTACGCATATTATAATGAATTCTAAACATACAATGTGTATTGTATGACAAATTATTTTCCTGTTGATAGCCCTGAATATAGCGGATGGACAATTGATAAGTTCAATCGAACAGTGAAAATGTCAACTTATAATTTAGCTTTGGCGGTTACGGACTATGGATATACAGAAGCCTTCTTCGGGAAGAAAGCAGCACGTGTAAGTAGCTTTGTTTTTTTTAAAATATTTTGGAATAAATACGATCAACAATATTATATCCGATGATCTGCTTTTGCGATGTTATTAGACCTACGCTCCGAACTTTATTGTCGAAGCCGGCGGGGCCAATTATTCTGCCAATATTGCAGCGTTGTGCTTGAGCTTCTACGAGTCGTTCTTTAACGAAAGTTACAAACTCTCAAAGATGGATTCAATAGTTATTCCTGGGTTTGGTGGTGCAATGGAGAATTGGTAATGAGATTCCGTGTTGAATTCTTCTCCCGGCCCGA
The DNA here is from genome assembly GCA_034696835.1 of Lepidocyrtus lignorum. NCBI lineage: Eukaryota > Metazoa > Arthropoda > Collembola > Entomobryomorpha > Entomobryidae > Lepidocyrtus > Lepidocyrtus lignorum. Next base: position 15,135 of record JAQGAG010000427.1, read on the forward strand.
GTAAAAGTAAATTTAAATTTATACTCGTATGTTTATTAAGGGGACTGAATGTTTATGGATTTGACTACTTGATTCACTTCCCAAAAGAGAATTCAGAGGCACAAAGGAATCTTCTTGCGATGATCGTCGGTATATATTTTTTTTATGTATCTTCCTTTTATTTTTGAAATTTCAATGGTGAAATTTATTTTGTTTCCTTTTCAGCTCATGAACTGGCCCACCAATGTTAAGTGATTCAGCTTGTTAATAAATATTTAAATACGATAATGATAACAATGCCCCACAGGAATTTGTTTTCAAATGTTTGCATTGATTGCAATACATAAGTTTATATCAACAGGTTTGGAAATCTAGTTACCATGAAATGGTGGAGTGAATTATATCTCACAGAAGGACTCAGCACCTACGCCCAGTATCTAGGGATGGAAGCGTCCAGCAGTGATCTTATGGGCCCAGAATTCGCCATTTTAGACTCTGTTCAGTATTCGATGTCATATGATGCCAGTCTCTTTACACACCCATTATCATGGAATGTCAGTACCCCTGCAGAAATTGATGGGATGTTTTCGACTATTTCTTACGAAAAAGGAGCATCAATCTTTCGAATGGTAGAAGGATTCCTAACCAAAGACACATTTAGAAAAGGGTTACAATACTATTTGAAACGGTTTGCTTTTGACGGAGCAGAGCAAGATGACTTGTTCGATTGTCTTGAAGAGGCTTCAGTACAAGATAACAGACTTCCAAATGGGCTCACCATGCCTAAAATCATGCATAGTTGGGTGGACCAGTCAGGATTTCCATTGGTGAAAGTGGATGTTATCGCCAACGATAGCATCGCCCTATCTCAGAAGCAGTTTCGAAACAATTGGACCTTCTCAGAAAGACAAGGTCTTTGGTATGTTCCTATCACAATTATAACACAAGAAAATCCGATTCGGAAAAGTAACATACCCGAGATTTGGTTGGATGTTGATGGCAAGGAACGAACTATTGCTCACAATACCTCACAATGGATTATGGTTAATCATAATGC
>JAQGAG010000428.1:0-16137 GCA_034696835.1 Lepidocyrtus lignorum
CATAGTCACTGAAAAATCACTGATTAAAAAATCCAAAATTTAAATTTTCAACAAATATTTGATTATTATGTATTATTGTACTATATTCAAATAACCTACAGGTACGTCATTGTAATTACAATCATTTTATTGAAAAGGGGCCAATGGTCAAGGTCATTAATTTTTTTAATTGACAAGGTAAATGGGGTATCAATAGAAATCATTTTAACCGTTGAGTTTAACAAGCTATGTTTAGTTTCTGTAGGTCTTGTAATCACTGAAAATCACTGCCTAAAATATCAATAGTTGATTATTTCGTAATTTTACACTTTTGAAAATGGCCAGTACCATTCTTTTTATTTAGTAGTTTTGATTTCAGTTACGTCATTCTGTTAATTCTAATCAATTTATATTATGCGCTTTTCAGCCATGCTATATCCATATAGATTACCGAACCAACAAATTCGACAGCGAAAATTGTTGCTAAATCAATTTTCCTTTTCGTTTGAAATTCACCAAAGACGATGCAAAGCAAATGTATACTGCACTTGACAGCATATGTGCTATGCTCAAGTGATGCAAAATAGTTGACCCGTTCTCAATTTCATTGGGAGAGGCAGAACCAATAATAATGAGAGCAGGTCAATGTTGCTCCTCCTTCCCTATTCCCTCTACAATATAGTCAAGCCATGAAATGGTAGGAAGATTGGAGTGTGTGTGCCGCGCTCTACCTATGCAGTTTGCTTCACTTCAGCATAGCACATGGGCTGTCTAGTGCAGTATACATTTGCTTTGCATCGTCTTTGGAAATTCACTCGACATAAATAATTTCTTATGATTTTGAAAAGAGTTTATTATTTCTTGCAATTAAAGGACCAACTTCTGTAGCTGGTGCTATCTGTTCTTACCAAAGCCAATGCAGGTATTTGCTTTTGAGAAGGTGAAACAATGTTTCTTTTTGGTCGACATGATATGTATTTACGCACATGTAAGAAATGTATTGGATTAAGCACGTGTCCGTCCGTACGTCAGTCTGCCTGTCTGTCTGTTAACTCTTTATCGCCTAAACGTGTAGACTGATTTAATTCAAATTTGACATAGAAGGACAAATTTTAAAATAGAAAGAACCCTTTGGTTTTATAAGCCAATTGGATTACGTCAAGGTCACAAATTTTGGGCGGTGAAAGAAGATTGAGGTCAAATCTATGACAGTACAAAAACTTTAGAACGGTAGCAAGTTTTGAAACTTGGTTATTGTAGTAAGTTGATATTGCCTGTAGACTTATAAGATATGCCAAACTATCATACTTTCCTATGCAGAAAAAGGTCAAATAATGGGTAAAATAAAAGTCTTAACCATACCATGGGAACTACAGCAAACTTTCCTTTATAGGCATTGAAACAGGCTGTTATGTGTTGAAAAATGGGTTGTGTGATATTTAGTAATTAAAAAAAAGCGGTTAAATTCCGTTTTTATGTATGGTTTAGATTGGCTTAACGTTTATTGTTCAATGAACTCCAAGACTACAATCATGCTATGAATTAACAATGAAATTGTGAAATTGGAAGAAATATTATAATATGTATTTTTATTACCTTGAACATTAATCTAAAGCATTACATTTTCTGAATTATCACCGATTTTTACACGTGTGCAATGCCAAAATATGTAACAGTTTATTGAGTTTTCCAAATACTTATGATACATTATTATTAAAAATATAATACAACGTAAACTTTGAACTTAAGAACACGTCCTTTACTACAAAAGGCTTCATTATTTCTGCTAAAATAGTAAATTTGCTTAACCAAAATTGAAACAATAACTTTCAATTTGACCATGTTTAAACAGTGGTGTAAGAGGTGTAATTCACGCATCTGTCACGAAACAAACTGGAATTTAAAGCCATCATTTTTGTAATATTTTGTTATTAACTCCCCAGGAAAGTCTTGGAGGATTGTCCAAGTAATCGGCAACAGATACGGAAACCTACTCAAACAGTAATGCGGATACCCATGAGGGTGGTTACTTAAGGCCATTTTGACATTCATAGGAACTTTAATATTTTGGGGTTCCAACTGCAGTACCACATTTACAAGAGAAGAAAACCTTAAGTTTCTTAATAATAATCCGTTTTCTTGCACAGACTGTAAATACTCTTGGACAATTGGGCATGCGTTTGAAAGCCAGTCATGGCATATTAATCTATTTATATCGAACTAAGACATAGCGTTGTCAAGTCGCTCCGTGTTTTCAGTCATGTACAAAGAAATGTCACGAAGAAACTGTCCGGTTTTTTCATATGACCAAAAAACATGATGGGATAATACGGCAGCAGCTGGAGGGCGTTCGCTTGGATTAAATGATAACATTTGTTGAGTTAGCCAAATAAATCCCAATTTTCCTGTTTGAAGTTCTGAAATACTGGTTTCCTGGACTATTAAGGTTTTGGCAAGTATGTTGAATACTTGGAGATATTGGTCACCAAACGGATGCTCTCCGTTTGTGACCACAAAGTAAAATAAGCAGCCCAGGGAAAAAATATCAGCAGTCAAATCCTAGTAATTAAAGTTTTTACACATTAGTGGAGTGTTACGATACGATATTACCGCAAGAAAACCCCTTGATATTTTGCCTACTATAAAATAATTTTCTAGCTACATGCTTGTAGTGGACACATGAAGCAACCTAACCTGATACCGTAATTGTTGAGTCAAGTAAATGGAAACATCATTGATCGCCAATTTGAACAACTTTATTGCTTACAAACCGCTATTTCCCCAGTTAACTTCAAGTTGGATTCAAAAAATTGATCATATTTAATAGAATGACGTAGTTGAAATCAAAACTACCAAATAACCAGCCATTCACGGACAGAGTAAACTTGCTCCCTGCGACTGTTTGCAGCTACACATAAATTGAATTACCTATGCCACTTTAAGAAAAACCTTGTTGCAAAGATTTGTGCCTAATATCCATACTCATTGATTCTAGTGGTAGGCATTTTGTGCTTTTTTGTTATCATAACCACACAGTGCTTTGGTCTGGTCATGTTAAGTTCCTCAGCACTACACTTTTAAGTCAAACGAATGCTTTTTACGAAACAAAAAATGAGGCAAGATTGACAAAATTTTCGATTTTTCATGGTTTCTTAAAGAAAGTGACAAACTAACATCATATGTGTTCTGCCAAGGATATGGGACAAATGATTGCTTAAGTCACTGTTTATGCTACACAGTTTTAGTTTGAGCATATTGACATCTCATTTTTTTGCAATATGCCCAAAAACCAAAAACATATACCTAGATCCAAAAATTTTACAAAATTAAATTTTTATGTATTAAAAGCGCAGTGCTACCATAGAAACACAGTACATGATCATATTGAAATATTTGACAAGTAGCTGATATATTGAGTTGCCATGGCGACGAAGAAACGGACCAAGATGTTTAACGAATTCACTAGTAATCTTCTTTTAATTCTCAAGAAATCAGTATTTTGCCTCAAAATTTGGACCGGCTTGGGTCACTTTTTGGCTTTTTTCCGAAGTCGGTATCAACCGGTAGGGCTGGTTAACGAACTTGATTCCTAACTTGTGTAGAAATTATTATTGACAAAAGGAAAATTTTAAAAATCTCAAAATTGCGGACGCTATCGTGCTCTCGGACGGACGGACGGACGGGCTGACAGGACGTTTTTAATAACTTGCGTTTCACCTAAAAGTCGCAAGTTAAAAAATATTTTGCAGGCTGATTAGTTGCCGTCGGAGTCACAGTCAAAGACAACATACCTATTACTATTACTAGTTAGCCAATATGTTATGTTTCCTATTATTTAGTAGTTTTGATTTCAGCATGGTCATTTTAATTTATCATATGATCAATTTCTTTACTTTAGCATTACCAAAAACGGCAAATTTTTCAGGTAAAAATTAGGCAGCCGGACTGAGACTAATACTTGGAATTCCAAAAATTGGTTAGCAGCTAAGGTGATAAAATTTTCCAATTGGCAACAATTAAATATAACAAATTTAATGCATACACTCCTTCAAGCTGTTCAAGGAGGGGTAAATTACAAGCTCATACGATTTCATCAAATGTTTAATGGAATATTTACGCAAATCGATAAAAGTCTGACGAGCTCAAAGGGTTTTTTTGGCATCCTAAATTGTTATATTTGATTAAATAAGTTAATTTAACGTACCACATTTAAGTTTTCAAGCTTTTGTTTATAAAATTGATCTAGTATTTCAGGAGCCATCCATCCACCTGGATTAAACTTTCGAAGATACCTAGTACTCAGTCGATAGGCTTCGCCACTTTTATTAACACTCGTTCCAAATTCCGATATCCGTACGCGAAATATATCAGTCGACATATCTGCATTTGCTATTAGAATACTTTCAGGATTCAAATCTCCATGAAGAATTCCCTTAGAATGTAGGTACGTCAGCCCCTCTGTTGTTTGCTTCAGTATGTGGAGTCTATCAATATTTTGATTTTTGGCATCACTCATCCATTTTTCTAATGTCATAGTACAAGGTTCAAGAACGACATAAATATATTTTTTATTGTATTTTGAACAGTGATATTTTACAATGTTATCATGCCAATCACATTCTATTAGGGCTTGAACTTCTCGTTGTACTCTTTCATTAAAAATGTCTACGTTACAAATTTTTTTGACTGTTACTTTCCGATTGTGATATGTCCCAGTGTAAAATTCGGTTAAATCTCGAGAAGACTCTCTCACTGGTTCGTGTCCCTCACTGTTATTTATAATTAGATTTGTAAGCAACGAAAATGTCGTTGCACTGTTATTTAAAATTGCATAAGCTCCTGTCTGACCAGTTGCCGACAGAGCACCTTTAAGTATTTCGAAACCCCTCGTTCTGGTCTGCAGAATTCTATATAGTTGTGCTACCCTGGCCGCTCGATTTTGAATAGCATCCTATAAAGTACAAATGAAAATTTAAGTTCCTTAAATTCCAAATAGGGCAAATGCCTAATAATGTTTTCTCAACTGTCAACGATGGTAGTTAGTGAAAGTGGCCACATTGAAAGCGGTCTTTTAAAAAAAATTAAGTTTTTTAAAACGGATTTTCTCTTTAAAAACGGCCTATTTTGCGTTTTAGGCTTTTTCATTGTTCGCCTCACAAATTATTATCTAATTCATATTTCCTTGCATGTAAATAAAAAATGTAACAACTGTCTGAGTTGCTTGTTGCTTTGCTAGAATGTTTTTTTCCTAAATTATAGATTAAACTGCGTCCGCAATTTATCTTAATGGACTTTGAAAAATCAATGATAAATGCAGCTATTAATACTTTTCCCAAAGCCAAACTGAGGGGATAAGAATATTAATCTTGTCTATTCTGTAGGTCTGAAAACCTTGTATGAAGATATTGTGAAATCAGAAGTTGAGGTTGGTCCCAGGAGACTTATCACAACTCCAGATATCGACAGGATAATGCCAGCCTAAGTGTAAATATCGTAGACAATTTAAAGTTGGTCAAACGCGATAACCTGCCTCCCCCGAAATCTACAGCTTACGATGCTCATAACATCAAACTAATATTTAAATAAAAAGAGATCTAAACTGCGTTTAGACTTTATTGGTAACGCAAGTTAATAAAAACGCCCGAAAAAATAAACTAACAGAAATTATTGTATTTAATATAGAGAAAAAAACCTATTATTCATCAAAAAGCCGTTTTGAGATTAAATTTTTATTAAAAAAGGCCGTTATCAATTAGTCCATTGTCAAAAAGGCCATTTTTACTGTGAACGATAACGTATTGCGACTAACATTTGTAATATTTAGCTAAAATAAAACGGATAAAATGTGTTCAGTATTATTACCAGCGACCTTAAAAGAAAGACTTTTTACCGGGAACGTACAAATAGTCTTTTTTAAATTATATTTTTTTCGATAGCAATTTTGACAATAGTAAGGAATCAAGCTCGTGAACGAGCCCACCCTGTCTTGGCCGGCTTCGTAAAAACCAACAAAACGTTGGCCGACTCGGTCCAAATTTTAATGCAAAATACTGATTTGTTTAGAATAAAAAGAATGTTTTTAGCAAATTTCATAAATTTCTTGTTTAAGTTTTTGCTTATATGGCAATCTAATTACTTATCTAAATGCAGCATGACAAAATGCTGCACTACAATGTCGTCAAAAGAAATTTTAAAAGTTTTAACAAATTACCAAAATATCGTTGTCGCTCTGGCTTAATCCCCCTCCTGCCATCAAACTAGCAATCATTAATGGGCTGCATGTTGTTTTTTCAATTAATTCCCGAAAATTGCTCGTGATATGATTTATCTGTGACTCCTCCATGCTAGCCAGTATGCGCTAGATATTTAAGTTTGTATTGTGTCAAAACAGCGGCGCCCTAGGCATAGTAAATCCCAAAATAAATGTGTATACCTATATTGTTACCTGGGAGAATTTTTGCAGCGATATATGATAATAAACAATAGGACAACTTTACGAAATAATCCAAAGCTTAATTTTTTATATTTGCGAATGATAGCCAATAGGATGCACTACTCAATCACCTGAGTACAATTCACAAACATTTCTGAATACGACAGCAACTTAACAGTAATATTTTTCGTTGAGACATCTTTTGGCTTAAGAGGATGATTTTTTTATTCGTATTTTTCATATAATGCGTCCAAGTGAGTTCCAGCTCTTAAGCAAAATACTATAAACCTTCTTAAAATGATTTTTGTTTTCAAATTCAACTCCATTTATTACTTTTTGTACAATGTATATTGGTCAAAAATGCATAATAACGCAATTGGATTTCAAGAAACAAATCATTTTTAAAAGGTTCGAAGTATTTTGCTTCATAGCTGGAACCTGGTCAACCTGGAACTCGCTTGCGTGCGTTATATTACTGTTACTGTGGAAGTATTACTGTTAGTCGCCAGAGTACTTCTCATGACTGCGGTGTTTTCATTACAACAGAGAAATGTTTGCAGATGTAGATTTTGCGTTTAACAGTGATCTAGAAAAACGTAGGTCATATGCTTTAACTGATTTCTTATACGTGTTGGAATAGTACAGCCTCGTCGTCACTGTAATAGCAGCATAACTTTTTGTAGAAAATTAAAGGTTAAATTAAAACACTGACTAAAGCCTATAAAGTCATTAGATACTAGCCAACAGCTTAGAAGTAAAAAAAATCAAGAACTATTTGAAGAAGATTAGGCATTTAATGTAATTCAAAAATTCAAAGTAGGTAATTCACTAGATTTTGTCAACCAATGGAGCCAGATAAAATTGCTGTTTTAATCTATACAAAAAATCGTGTGCACAAGCCCTTTTGTTTGTAATGTAATGTCTGTTTAGCAAAGCCACGTCACTTTAAAGTTTAACTAACAAAAAATAAAAAAATGAAGCATGATTAATTTTTTATTATGCAACTTACAATTTAGTTGATGCAATATAACACAATATTGCTGACCCGATTAGTAAGAAGCCGCAGTTAATTTTAGAAAATGGCCTTCTTCACCATACACTGCGCAGCTCACTTCCCTTATAGGTATCCTTATACTTTCACTATTTGGTGCAGCTACTTGCCACCCTACTAAATAATATACTTTCTTGTTCACTGCTTTTATCAAGTTGTCAACTGTAAAGCCAACCATATACTGCAAGAAAAGTAAAGTATGATGTTTGGTAGTTTGCTGGAAGAGGATAGAAAGATGTATTTATACTTCGCTGTCCCGTACTACATGGCGTTTAATCTAGACATGAAAGTAAACTAGACATACGTATTTAGAATAAGAGGAGGGGTTATAAATTTTGGCATACTGTTATATATGGCAAAATTAATAAAGTATAATATACTTTGGTATGGAATTGGTAAATACAACCCCATGCATTTATTTGACCAACGAAATAATATTACAAACCACACAGGACGGCTTTTTATGTTTGCTGACGACAACACTTGAGAATAGATAACAGCTTACGTAAGTGCTACGATGCCAACTTTCATTTACCACATATAACGATGGACGATTATCATATCATCATCACGGATGCTTTTGAAATTGAAACAAGTAGATCGTAATTAATGGAATGACGTAGCTGACAGTAAGAGAACCTTTGAGACTGATACTTGCGAATGTCGATAATAATGAATTAAAATATTTTTAACGTGTTAACATTTGATGATTTATACTTTTTTAGTAGTTTAAAGTAAATATGACACCACCGCTAGGTTATATAACGGGAAAATCTCTTTAAAATCAGCCATTTTAGTTAAGTATCTATTTGGATATCATACTTATTGAACTTTGTCATAAAAATAATGTCACGCTTTAAGCTAATGATTTCCTAAAAAACAAGGTTTTTTTGTGTAAACACACCAATACACAATGTTCGAACAAAATTAGCTTTTGCATTTGAAAAATTAGCAAAAATTTCAACCATAAAAAAGGGATTTTTAGTCATCCAGGCAACTTCAGATAAATTAAGCTCAATGAGTTTTTACCATATTTCAGTGGCCGGATTTCCTCTAACAACAATAGTTTTCTTCCCAATAAGTTTTTATGCTTACTTTTATATGCGCAGAGTTTTAACGAAATTGGTATGCGCGTTTGCAGGCTAGTGGGCGCACAGACTGACATCGCAACTAATAGCTGAACTAGCTTTTAGCCACGTAATAACACGAAAAGCAATCACTATGAATAATGAATAAATATATATGATGAGGCTGATCTGTGATGGATTTACTGCAAGTAATAGATAAAGCTGAGAGTAAAAAATGATGTGTTTAAATAATAATCCATATTCTGCGGAATTATGTACGGAGCTTTTGGCTGCTTTGCATGTTAAAGAATTTTATTTCAGTTTTTAGGCATTTTATTACATATAACACCACATGTACGTAGCTGATGCTAACCATTCATTGAACTATCCGCAGCTACAGAGAGATCGACCTTTGACACTATGTGTAGATGAAATGGATGCAAGGATCTCCAATGTCCATAGACAAATACAAAGAAAGTTTAAAAACAAACATTTGATTTGAGCGGCCTGTAAACTCATATACATTGATAATGGCATTAAATTTCCAACCATTTGTTAATATTGAGTTAAATAAACTTTACATGTAGTCATATATTTGTTTAAAAATAGCACTCCCCATAATTCGTCAGACAATCCGTCATATAATTTACTTGCCAAACGGGTACATGCCGGTCCATTTTCCCAGTCCAAAGTCATTGGGGCTATATCAGCTTGCTCAACAAAGTTAATAGGTATACGAATTTCCAACGTTTGGAAAAATATTGTTGAGCAAATAGAAGTTTGTAACATTTATGGTATTTTTTTTGTATTTTAGCAATCAATTCTAAGTCAACTTCCCAGTAAATCTTCTATTTGATTTGAATAACCATCTCAATGTTGGCATGCAAAGATGACAACATATGAATAACATCACGATTGGGATTCGTTCAGAGTGTAGTAACACTAACTCTCACTCTCACTGAAACAGTCAAAATAAATCGCCATTAATCGGTCTTGGGATAGAGCCATATTATTTAAGTTTTTATAGAGCTATATCCATCCCTTCCATTTATACACTAAATACTAACAACAATATAATGCTATTCCAACTGTATCAGGATAAATGGGAGAATTTACATAGGATCTGAAACTGGAAGGCAGGAATCCACGAAATATTTGAAGGGCCCATGCACTTGGATCTTCAAACACAGTAATGACAAACGAGTAGAACTTAACAATTCCTAACAGAAATTATTCCTTATAGTATACAAAATTATTTAAGCATTCTAAATTAAAAATAGTTAATTTGTAACCTCGCTTGTTTGTAATTACCCTTTCAATGCATGAATATAAAATGTGTATTTGTGTAGAAGTGAGTACATTGCATTTTAAAGTAGGAATTTTCTCCCATCGTGTCTTCAATTCTTGTGACACAAAAATATATATTAATTCATGTTCATTGACGAAGATAACTCACACCCGCTGCAGACACAACCAGGGAATCAATGATGGTACCACAAAAAGTTATGCATCACTCAGTAGATAAGCCGAATTAGTACCCTAATTAGCAATTGCATTTTTATTTATACAATACTGATATCTGGTGGAGTACAATATATGGATACTTGTTGAGTCGAAGAATCAATAAAATAATAAAAAATCTTTTTCTGGAACCTTCGAGTAAAATTAACAACCTTTTTACAACAGGAAGGTTTTATGTTTTATATTGATATGGTTATATCTACTGTAGAATTACTCAACAGTTAAAAATCCTAAGAGAATGTATTCCTTACAGCATAAAAAATTACCTAACTAAACATTCTAGATTGAAATTGTATATTAAATATAATATTATAAAATACTGTAAAATCATTTTATATAATTCTCCATACAAAATATTTGTTTAATTGCACACCTGCTGCTTCAATACAATTTGATAGCTCCGCGCTCGAACATCAAAATTTTAGCTAGTCGGAAAACATTATACATTGTAACTACAATTAAGAATTTTTTTTTCTCCATTTTAATGCAATAATTCCATTGCTCAATTCGCTGAATAGCTTGCAAACTTAACACGACGCATTGCCTTCAGCTCCTCACGCATCGTGGAGAAGCCAATGCTAATGTACACTTTGGAGTTGAAGATATCCTCGTCATCCTGTCTGCAAATTTTAAATGTTATTAATACAACAATCAACTTAACAATACAATATTAACTATTCCCCTTAAATTAACCAAAAGTTTTGAATAAAAATGAATTAAAACTGCATGTCTTCTTACATCTCAAGGACATCCGCAACCTTCCTCTTCAAATCGATGTCGTTTGACCCACAAGCCACCTTGAACAGACGGAGGGCCGTATTCACCCCAAATGCGTTTGGATCCCTGCTCAGCAAAACAGTCTTAACCTTTTTCTCCAGTCCTTTGACATCGTAAAAGTGTACCATCTCAATTAAAGCCACTGCCATAGCTGTATTCCACAACGTGATTCCCAAGTCACCATAATATAAGAAGGCCAAAAAGGACATGACCTGGGGCTTAAACCAATCCTTTATAAGAATGAGCCCGGCATCCTTAACCCCACTTTCCTTCTTGGCATTCAGCATACCTCGCAGAACCGAACTTTGACCTGATAATAAAACAATTAATATAATTAACTAGGCTCCCTTTGAGGTCTTCAAGATAATTCAGAAGTCTTTTTTTTCAGGCACTTACCACCAATTATACATGCGTGGCATGGGATCCTTGACCCATCCTTGGTAACTATTGTGACATCTGAATAAAGTCCAGTTTCGAAAATATTCTTGTGACCAGCATCAGGATGTGGAGTTATGTCCCTCAAGTCAAAATCGATTCCCTCAATCCACAGACTAATACTGCTTATGTGAGTTTTGAAGGAGTTTGCGAGACCTCTCTTTATCCCGATGGGGCTTTCCGCTTTCACCGAAGTTTCCAGATCTGAGCTGATTGTTTGGCCGCTGGTGTAGAAGATAATATCACCTTTGGCGTCCATTGTTGGGGACAGCTCTATGAAATTACATGAGAAGGATAATTATAATTATCAATTAAATTTTAATTCTAGTAAGATATTTTTCAATGTTGATCCTACTGCTACAAATTTTTTAGTATGATTCTGAAATTACCTGAGTTGAAAATGATGGACATGGTTAATTTCATGTCTGGTGGGGTGCGAGGATAATAAGCGTCATATTCCACGCTGACCTGTGAGCTCATTTTCAATTTCAGTCGGGTATTTTCTGTGTCATAGGAGAGTAGTGAATGGATGTGTTTGAGTATTTCCCCCGATACCACAACACTTTTTTGTTCGAGGATCCCTTCCGTGTTGTAGTAAACGTGGGATTTGAATCCCGAGGAGAAAAATGTTAACCGCCTGTAAGTTATCATCAATAAAATTGCATTTTAATTTTTCAGACTGACGAATGATTTTTTTGTCCTTTTTGAGAAAAAGCTGGATTTGGATTTGTTTTTTTATTAATTGTGGTGAAATACAAAATATTATGACTAACTTATCAGAATTTGGAAATCGTTCTTGAAATCTGTCTACCAAACTTCTACATGCTTTGATATTTGTCTTGTCCTGGAGTCTTGGAGTGATTTGAGCTTCTTGGACGAAGTCAAAACACCTCTGGCCAAAATAGTTCGAAGAGGCGTTGTCAATTAAATAGAAGTTTGCGTTTTGAAACATTTTACAAATCAAAGCACTACAGGGGTCAAACAACAGATTTAAAAAATAATAATAATAAGATCTTAAACTGGAATACTACACAGTTTAAAATGTTGGACTTGACTTGTTGGAGAGACCAAATTAAAGAATATCTGAGCTAAAGCGTGGCTGTCGGAATACTATGAGAATTCATTGGATAAGCAGTGTACAAAATAAGGTGGATTTTCAAATTAAAAGAAATTGGGAAAGGTGGCAATATAGGTCGGTCAGGTCTTCAGTAGTCTGGAGATTAAATGCAGCCATACCTTTCCATTCTATTTACATACGAAATAATTCCAACGCATCTCTATCCTTAGACTAAAAAGGTTATCATCGTCCTTCATCCTTAATACTTCGTTTTAGAATGCGGATATTATCACCTTTGGTTAATATGTATATAACATAGCATACCTTTTTACTCTTCTTGATTAACAGAAAAGAAAGTAAAGCGTACATACAATATGGTCTACATATTAAAGTCCGGTCGCATTGATAAGCCTGGTTAGATGGGGAAAATGGAGATTTGGGCCCAATATATGTGATGTAGGAATGAAACTGACGATGAGTGGGTGAGACATCTTAAGCCGTTGGTGTTGGCTTCTTGGAATTGAATTGTGACAATAGCCAGGAAGCTCTGCTCTATCTTTATCAGAAGATGAAAAGATCAATAATCTTTTTAATTAGTAGACGCAAACTCATGCTAATCCTTGGGACGTTGCATCCTGACTGTGACATGCATTGGGACTTGGGACAGACCTGAAGTTTGAATTAAAAATTATGTATATATTATGTATTTTGTTTGACCAGTTGATGTCAGGTATGGGTATATAGCTTGTTAGGTATTTCTCAATAGTACCATTTACAATAGTGATGTACAATAGAGGTGATTTTCCTGTATGAAAATGTAGGATGTAGGTAGTAATAATAATTTGACCTTTATTGTTTTATTTTTTTTAATACAAACTCAATTTATATATTAAAGAAGACACGAATAAGCTAATCGCTCTAAAATTAAATTAATATCTTACGATTAATGGAAATACTACGAAATAAGCACTGCTCCACTGCATGCCATAGTAATTTTACTTTATATGTTGATCAAACTTTAACTTTAGAAATATTCTGTAAATGGCTTTTACTACACACTCCAATATATTACCAAGTTTGATACCAAATTTCAACCGTTTACTAAGGCGCAATTACTATAAGCAGCCGAAATTCATTTCATTTTTTTTTAAATTTACAATTGTGGTTGAGCATAATAAGGCACAAACATTTATATTAATCGTGCTATGTTTTATAAAGAGAAAGTTTGTAGAATTGTTTCACTATCATTGCATTCGACGGGACATTGCAAAAAGCTCAATAACCACCGCAGCCGGGAAGCCGTTGAGCAAGGGGGAGTTGAATAACTCATCGTTAGCTCTCCTAGGAATAGAAATGCCACATAAATTAATTAAAAACCAACGTAACGTGAATCATATTTTAGTTACATGTGCTAATCATAATCTTATTTCACGTTTCCAGCACATCAGCAGCTTTCCGCTTTAAATCCAAGTCATTGGACCCGCAAGCAATATTGAACAGTCGAAGGGCGGCATCCACCTCAAATGATTCTGCTGGCCTGCTCAACAAAATAGGCTTAATCCCATTTTCCAATCCCTTGACATCGTAGTAGTGAGCCATCTCAGATAACGTAACTGCCGTTTCTGTATCGGTTAACGCCTTTTTTAAATCAGCACAATACAAGAAGGCCAAAAAGGACATGACCTCATCCTTGCTTCTATCCATCATGGAAATTTCTCCGGTTTGACCCTCGACGTAAACCTTATCCTTGAGCATTGTTTCCAGAACTGGACTCTGACCTGAGAATTAAAAATATATTAATGGGTGACTTAATCATAAATTTAAAAAACATTTTGGTGGGGCAGACTTTGAAAAATTTGACACACTTAAAGTGGTAAAACGTATTCCCTTAATTCACGACTTACCAATCAGGACAACTTTGTGACATGGAATCTCTGAATCATCCATAGTAATTATTTTCACATCCGAACACATCCCCGTTTCAAGAAGCCGTTTCTGGCCAACCATTAGATCCGGGTGGGAGGCATAACTCAAGTCATAATCAACTCCTTCAACCCATACACTTAAACTGCGTATTTTGGCCTTGGTTGGTAATACGAGTTCCCTCCCTACAGCATCAGGAATCTCTGCTTTCACAGAGCTTGAACTGTTTGCACTTGAGTAGTAGATATTGCCTTGTGGAAAGAGTTCTTGAAAAATGAAAAAGTAAATTCGTAAGAAATTATACACAAACATGCTAGAACGGATGTCACTTGAAATTGAAACGTATATGTTCCTCCTTCCACTTACCAGTTTCACATTTCAAAATTGTTGTCAATTTTTCATTTATTGTGAACGGCTCATGAACCTCGACATCTACAGAAAGTTCTAAACTCATTTTCATCTTCAGCCGGGCCTTTGTGGCATTGTACAAAATTATTGAGTGCAATTGATTGAGTATTTCCCCGAATATCGTAACACGCTTCTGTTGTAGGATAGCATGTGGTAGGTGACTTGGAATTCCCGGCCAGCAACCCGATACATTTACGTTTAGGAGCCTGAAAGTTATAATGTTTAAAAAAATTAAAGATGTTTATAATTATTGCATATTGATTTATTATGAATATTATGATTTAACTACACATGTATGTAGGTACTACATAAATCGGAATACTACTCACCGTGAAGCGTGTGGAAATTGCTCGGTTAGCCTGTATTCCAAATTTTTACATCCTCTGGTATTCACTTCGTTCGGTGTCAACGGAAGGATGGTAGCTGCAGTATTGAAAGCTCCCTCAGTATGGGAAATATTTTTAATCAGGTAGAAATATGCGTTTTGCAACATTTTGCTTTTATGGCGTTACTTGGAAAATTAAATCAAAATTTCAGAGCAGTGCACAAACACACCTTAATTTCTGTAAATAGCAATTGATAACTTTTAAACTCCAGTTTCAAATCTGGGACTTGACTTTTCACAGAGAGAGAAGGCACCCTAAGTATTGTCTTTGTTTGGCTGTAGCCATGTAGATACTATTATTTAATTTTCATTCGGCAGTTTACAAAATGAGTGGATTTACAAACCATATAACAAATTTTAGAAAAGAAAAAGCAGATACTGCAGTCCCCTCCTAAGAATTGTGTGTATCCATATATAAATATTCAGTCAAGTTATCAAGGTACACACTTAAAATTAAACATTAGTAGTTTGCAGTTAATATAATCCGCTTTTAAATTAAAATAAATCTTTTACTTTTATAGATGAAGCTAGGTCAATTTTTTTTATTGGATTTTCCCTAATCCCTACACATACATAGCTAATGCTGAAGTCAAGTATCTTCATCTTGTAATAAAATCGAGACCCTTTTAAGTTTGTATTGAAATAGTTTTGACGGTCATATAACTTTCTGTAAATATCTACTTGAGCGTGCATGTTAAAAAAAGCGGTTTTTCTTGGAACAGCAAGATAAAAAAATTATTTCAACGCTGGTATGGTGTCACGTTCATATTAGGATATTGTATGTTTTATCTTGACTAACAGAAATTTGATCCTAAATATCCTACTCATGTAAATAAATATTCATGATTTGATTTGGTTTATGGTTTGTTGTGAAGTTAATAAAATGATTGTAATTACAATGACGTACCTGTAGGGGTTTTTAACTATGTAGGTATAATAATATATAGGTAATATTCAAATTATTGTTGAAAATTCAAATTTTGGAATTTTTAAATCAGTGATTTTTCAGTGACTATGTAACTGACACTGACGAAACATATATTACTGAAATCAGGAATAAAAATCCTCTCTTTTGATACCCCATTTACTATATCATGTCAT
>JAQGAG010000429.1:0-16134 GCA_034696835.1 Lepidocyrtus lignorum
GGTTAGATAATATCATTCCTATTATTTAGTAGTTTTGATTTCAGCTACGTTATTCTATTAATTATGATCAATTTATTTTTCCCCATTCGTAAAAAAATATATGAATGAGTGGGAACATGCAATTCATGTAATGGCAAGTAAACTACTTACTCATGTGCACTCTCTCTCTCTCTCTCTCTCCAGCATTCCCCTCCCAGTTTTATCTTTCCCACGGAACAAATGCATCCGATTCATCCCCAATCTCGATATATTTTCAGGGTTGGTTGTTGGTTTCGTCCTCCTCCTCCTCCTTCCTTCCTTCCTCCTCCTTTCCCCTCACCAATGAAAAAATGTTGGAACATTAACCCCAAACGATGCAATGCAATATTTATAAGCTATATTGTAATATTAGCATCTTTTGAATTGTATTTTTACTTATAAAAACTATAAAACTAACAACATCCTCTTATTTTTTTGACCATATATATTTTTTTAGATATGGCAATACCAATACACCATCCATATCACGATTATCATCCTATCTTTCGAGATCCTCATCGTTATGAGTGTGCATGTGACGTTTTGTGTACAAAAAGGCTTCCCCACTTTCTCCTCCGATTTCTGTTGCATTCCATGTTTTCTAAATTAGGAAAGCTGAGGCTTGAGGATGACGAGGATGATGGGGATGATGAAGCATATTCATTATTCCCTTCTTGAAACCTTTTACTTAACCCGGACCCGAGTTGTAGTTGTGGGGGGTGCGTGTCTACATTTTTACTGTTACATTTTCCCATTTGATTTGTACATGGCAAAATAACTATAAAAACTTGTACCAAACATATATAAAGCTTATTATGTATCATGTCGGCATTGCTAACAAAAAGGCGATTTCTTTTTCGGATTTTTTTGATGATTTTCAGAAGAAATATTAAGAGAAATAGAAAGACAACATTTGTTTCAAGGAGTAAATAAGATTTTGTAAGATTTTCTTGAGAATAATACGATTTCCTTCAGCATTTTTAGCGATTCATTATAATTACTTAATGAGAAGAGAGTGAGGTGGATTGGATACGCAGCCAAAGTGAGAGCCACAGGATAATAGGAAGAGATTGAAATGAAAGGATTTTCTCTCTTTTATAACTTGTGACGTAATAATAGGCTAAACAGCAGAAGATACCAAGTGAAATCCAATGAATGACTCTATTTATCCAGTCCAATAGTGAATTATTCGGTAATAATAATACGTTTTCCATGTCAAGATAAAAAGGGTTTAGTATTTTTTTCTCCCTTTTTCTTCCCTGATGGAATCTCTTCTCTGCAAGTATAAATCCTATTTAGGTTGGTTTGATTTGGAGTTTTTGAGGTATTATATGGGATGCTTGCAAGGTAATATTTTTTTCATGTATTATTCATAATCCAAATCACATATTAAGGTATAAAGGTAAATGTAAGTTCAATTTAAAAGGATTTGGATTTGATTTCATGAAAAAAATCCCACCGTGTGGTACCGCATACATGGCCAGAGACTATGTATTCATATGGGATGGGGATGAGCTGATGATCATTCTCATGATCAGATTGAGACGGGGAGTATGAAATGTTGACAATAATGATAAAAAGGAACTAATAGTCCAAGTGAAAGAGGAAGAAGATATCACAAGAGCCAATAGAGAAGGCAGCCAATAGAGAAGGCTCACCCTTTTCTCTCCATTCTGTCAACCAGAAGAGTGAGATAATGCTCCCATTTGTATAGGGAAATGAAGGATGAGGATGGCCCATTGTTATATTGTTATATTGAAAGAGTTTAAAAGAGAGAAAAATACAATATCTTTCACTTGGCTTTTTTTTTTGTCTTTTTCTTTCTTGATAGTATTGTGTGATGGGGACTGGGGCTCAATCTGACATGAATTATACAAGCCATTTTGCGTTTCTTGATTAATGAATAGGCTAACCGAAACAAATTTTTATTGCGCTATTGGTTTAACTCTCATAGTTGAATTGGTTGAGATCTTTATTTTATTCAAATCTTTTGTACTCAAAAGGTAGTTTTGTGACTGTAAAAAATATTCGAGTATAATATGAGCATCTATGATATGGGATAGGTATGGGAAATGAGTGTGTGGGATTTTTATGCTACCAACATACTCAAATCCAATCCATTTAACTTGTTGGCAATACTTGTTATTATTCATTATTCTGCGAGCGAGTAGTTGGGGCACTCAACTCTGGATGATGGGGTTTTATTTTGCGGACCCCACTGCCAAACCGTAAATTTTCAGGCAAATATAAGTAGAGACAAAAAGGGAGGGAGAGGAATATTGAACTACCATCGCAATCATATTAAAAGGACAAAAGCCAAAATACACTTTAAAAATTATTCCTCCTGGAAAAAAATCACTATAAAATTCACTCCTCCTTCTCGACCTTTTAACCCCATTATATGAAATTTATATTTCGAGTCAAGCCATTTGATTCACTGAACCATGTAAAATGACAACTCGGAATGGATATTATTTTCTCCAGTGCCAGTTCCTACTCCTTCCCATAATATTATTACTTTTTTTTTGGCCACATTTCTGGCCATATTCAGTCCTCATCATCGTTACCACTACAATTCACTATCAAAATGTAAATGGACCATTTTCTCTATAGTATAAAATATCAACTCTTCCACTTTACTTAATACTTCACTTTTCTTCCAACCAATTTACTCCCTCGACATTTGCCATTTTTTTCCATTTCGCTGATTGCTTTTCTCTTGGCCAAAAGTAAATTAAAAGTTTCAATCAAGATTATGCCGTGATATATGGAATTTAATGGTTTGGTTCGACCACACACACACACAAAGCGAAGCAGTGATCGGGATGGCAGTGGTGTTACCTTTAGCCATACATTTATTATTACACATGTCAAATTTATTACATCAACAACATAATATTTATCCAATCAGTCCATGTTATTATTATACATTCAAATGTGTAGTAAAAGATATCGTGACAGGGCATGTTAGAATTTTTCACCAACACCAGCCACCGTCACCCCCGACCATCAAAACCATACTATATCACATCAACCAATAGAGAGGGAAGAGCACTTGCCTGTAATATTCCACGCATGACTGTTTTCCCCCCCTCCATTTCTCCACACACAAAAAAAACTAACATGCAAACCAATCCACCTCTCCAACACCACCACCACCTCTTTGGATCCACCCCAGCCATGCCATACCATCATGATCATCACCATGATCCATGTAGTGAATGAAGCCATTTAGGATGGTGGTTGTGTTGGTCGTTGGTTGGTTCCTCCTCTCCTGTAATGACTTTAGTGAGAAGATGAGAATGATCATATTCAATGAACACACCAAAGTTTGCGTGTCGAATTCCGTACCGAATGTTTAGAGAATTACCTAGGCATAACATTAACTATACGTAGATCCAAGCATGCATTGTTTTACCTATCTGCTCCAACCCATTCATTTATATTTTCTTTTATGAACCAATGAAGCCCGATGAGAATGAGACATTTCGAAACAAAAATGAGCAAAAAAGTGGTAGTATTATGGCAGTTTTTTGTATTTATGACTAAAAATGCAAAAAGCAATTGAATGAGCATTCCTGGGTAAAAAAAACAGATAAAACTCAGCAATTACGGTTGCTCCTTCTCGTAATAGCTTTTTTTAAAGGTAGGCTTGCTTCGCCTTTATGGCAAATTTTCATTTTTCTCCTCGTATTAATACTTACACTTAAATACAGCTTGTGTGGTGGTTGTGATATGAGCATGTCAATAATATATTTACGTGTGTGCATTTGGAGGGCATTTCTTTGGTGTGTACCCCAACCGCCCATGTTTCCTTCCCCCTTCCCCGTGGAAATTTCATCAATCTTTACTCACGACACAAGCCAACAACGACCTCACAAACTGCTCTACGCGTTTTCGAAATATTCGCATATTTGTGTGGGACTGAGATTCCCATTCCCGTGAGCGTCACTTCGAGTGCTTCCCCGTTCATCTTCATTTTTTTTGGAGCTTATCGCTTTTTGGTTACGGATATGTTCGGTGATATAGAAAGGAATCTACAGAACCCAGTTTTTTTGTTCCAGTTTTTGTCACATGTAAGGTTTTTCTCTTGTATGAATCCGGATGTGTCCTATCATGTCTGAACTTTTGGCTAAAGATCTCGTACAATGAGGACAGCTGTAGGGTTTCTCACCGGTATGTGACCGGCTATGGACAAGAAGAGGTTGCTTGCCAAAGAATTTGCTAGGACAAAATGTACATTGGAAGCGTTTGTCTTTGGAATGTATTTTATTCATGAATCCTCAAATGTCCTCCTAGCTTGAACGTTTGGGTGCAAATGTCACATTTATAGGGATGCGCATTTGTGTGGATACGGGAATGGAATGTCAATTGGTATTTACGGATGAACGATTTGGAGCATACTTGACAAGAATGAGGTCGAATTCCAGAACGGGCCTTTAAATGGTCATTGAGATGGGCTTCATGTAAGCAGTAGGGCATAAATTGCATTTATACGGTCTTTCTTCGATATGGCTTTGGAGATATTGCACTTGTACGGTTTCTCTTGGCTGTGGGTTATGAGATGTCGTTGGGGATATTGCTTTGCCGCTTCAGATATGGTGCAGATTTCACTAAATATGTCACAGAACGAACGTAAGCATATTTTTGAATTGAATAATTGAATGTATCACTTTATTACACTTGATTTCTTTCTATAATTGGGATTGTTGAGATCCAAACTGGACTTGTCTTTCCATTGATTTCGCTTCATTATGGTATCTGTATATTTACCCATTTTTAAAATATACAATAAAAATACTGAATACTCTAAAAACATTAATCTATTGCACTGCATATGATAAATTTATGATCTGTTGCTCTTTCCAATTTCCTAAACCGACAACATTTACCCTTTTCTTCCAAATGGCTATAGATTATTGATGATGATGATGAAGCTTTTTTACAAAGAAAAATATTTTTCAAAGGTGGAATGGAAAACTAAGAAATACAATAGCGTGCTATCTATATGCATTTTTGTTATATGATTGGAGCATGAATGCGACAAAGATGGCCTACCTACATTGTTGAAGTTAAAGTGCTGATGCTACATTAATGACACCAACCAAATGAATTTTAGAGATAAAATCAAGCCATTATATGCATGCCTTTTTTCTTCCTTTTTATGTCGTGCATATGTCTTACATATGGATACAAATATATATTCACAGAAGCACCCTGAATAATATCGACAAAGATTTTTCATGCTAAATGAAATGATATGATGGAACAAGTTATGACAATGATGCAAAACCAAAAATTTATTGGATTATTACGGTGATTAATAATAAGATAATAACATAATCTTATAGTTTTTACATAAATTATAAAAACAAAACGTGTCTCCATTAATTCATAATGCTTTTACGAATTAACTCACTCAAGAAGGCGCTGGATTCGTCCTCCCCTGCCTGCACGACCATATTGCTGTACACGAATAGTACGCCTATAAATTCCTCCTCCTCCTCTTTCAACACGAACATGAAGATGGCCTCGTCCACCACGCCCACGAACTTGATGAAGCCCATTATTTCCAGGATGAGAATCTGCATCAACATTTGCTTCCTCATTTGGTGGGGGTTGATTTTCTTGGTATTCTTGAATACCACGAGCAGTGTACTCTTCCATTTCGATGCGTGACAAATTCTGCAAAGTGTACATAAAATGGCGAATTTTATTTTTTTTATGTAATCATATAAAAGTAGATAAAGATTTATATAATTAATTATTTACTCACGTCATAAGCAATAGAGACCTCCCAAAGCGCAGCATCACTTTGAAAATCCCAAGTTGGATCACGAAGCAAGCGTTTCTCTCGATATTCCCGTTGAAAAACGGAATATCCAAAATGAGGTATCAAACGCGGTTGATGTCCACCATGGCGCTGAGCTAATTGGGGTTCAGGTAAATTCTCCAAATCCTGTCGCTCCATTGCTATTAACAAATAGAAATTTAATCAACAACATTAAAACCAAATTACTACCGCGTTCTATTTGGTAAATAAAATAATGCATAGATGTATTTATCCTCATCACATATTTAATTAAATTAAATGGTATATTACCTCGTACTAATACTTTATACCGCGATTAACCTTTTAACAAAAATCTATTTTTCGTCACACTTTCTCACACCCTAAAGATCAAAGTTTGCAGAGAAATGAGTAGATGAACGATGAACGATATAAGTAGTCCATAGATGAATATGTCATTTTTTTTTATGTTGAAAGGACAGCTGCAATAAACCAAACAATTGACAGATTGATGAAGCGGTGTGCACGGTGAGTTGGTCATAATTTGAGGTTTGGTTGATAGCTTTGTAAAT
Organism: Lepidocyrtus lignorum; assembly: GCA_034696835.1. Taxonomy (NCBI): domain Eukaryota; kingdom Metazoa; phylum Arthropoda; class Collembola; order Entomobryomorpha; family Entomobryidae; genus Lepidocyrtus; species Lepidocyrtus lignorum. The sequence goes on from JAQGAG010000429.1 coordinate 6,382, forward strand.
ATATTGCATTTTTTTATAGACTAGTACTCATTGCAACGATATATTTATTATTTGACCTATTTTAATCCATTACCGAAAATAGAATTTGAAATTTTACAACAGCAGTACGACAAAACAACAGATATGTGATGCATGGTTTTATAATAAAATAACCCTAAATATTCAGAACTGATATTGATATGCAAGGTTGAATAATGTGAGAAAATTAATGGCTACACTTACAATTAACAAACGTAATACGGACAAAATGAAATTCGCAAATGCATCATCTCATCATCATCATTGATAATGAGAATGGGAAATATTTAGCGTAATTAGCGTTCATTATATAATATGCACATCCATTTCCAAATACCCATTTTTCACTTCCCTTCCTATATGGCCGTTGTTTTCGTACCAGTTTCCATCACTGAATAAATTGAAACTCTATAATATGTCGACGATATGGATGAGGATCGTCGGAACATCACGTTAGGTACGTTACCGGTTACCGTCATAGGTAACGACACCAAAATAGATGGAGGGTCATCAAAAATGTCACGGTTACATTGGACATGATTCGGGAACTAGATGTCAAATTCTATAAAATAATTTCTCTGAACTGACTTTGACCGCCTTTGAATTTTTTCTAACCAGCAGACCTCACACATTTTTCCGAAAAATTGTTGACATTATTCATACATTATTCATTATTCATACCCTACCTGTTCTCGAATCCTTTTTGAGTCAGGCGATTTATTGTTTTTTATAATATTTTCATTAATTTGAGGCATCATTAATCAGTATAATGTCATACTACTTTCGAGGATGTGTGAACGGAGGGGATAACTCTCGCATTACAAGGGCATATTGGGAAAGAGTGAACTGGTTTTGTCCTCACTTTCTAGGGAATTTCCAACGGCACCCACTCCAACAAATACCTCCTGGGGATTATGAAGACATAACATTTCGGGGTATGGTTGAACAGCGTCGAAGGCCCCTTCCAACAATTCCAAACGACGATACTAAAGCCAGGGCTTGGATGCTTCGACTTCTCAACACTCGACAGCAAGATGCCGATCGTGCTAATCCCGGCAGATTTCACTCTGAAGCACGTCACATAAATCTGAATCCTGGTGAAAATCAAGACCGACTTGATGGAGATGGGGCAAGAGATATTCGGCCAGTGAGTGCAAGCTGTATGTGGAGTTCGAAAATTGCCATGCAGAAGGGCAATGCCATACTCCTTTTCCGCAACTGCCACGAAATCCTGGGAGCCCTTAGAAATTTCTCAAGCAGATGCCAACAAGCAGATAAGGAGTATGACGATGCTCATCAACGTTGTTTGAATATTCCCAACAGACAATCCCGGGAGTATCATAATGCATTGTTCCATTTTCGGGCAGTTGAACGCTTGGCAAATCATCACAGATTGGACTTTCCCGTGGTCACTGAGTTTGGTAGCGTTGCCGTTGGAGTATGCTATGTCTATACGAAAAAAGGTCCAACCCCCTTTACCACACAAACGACTCCACCAGCCCCAGGATCCCCACCTCTAAGGGACTGGGATGACCGCATGGTAGCCCGAAGTCCGTGCTATGGAGGCAAATTGGTCATCTCAAGCTTTGGTCTCGGTGCTAACCGATCTGTGGGGTTTAAAACATCTCATCCGACAAGTGAAATTGGTAATGCAATCAGGAATATGACAGCTACTGAACTATACGAACAACGAGCTAGTGGATTGTACGCAACAAGTCGTCTCATCTGTTTCCCACTCCAAACCGCTGGCCTTAATGTAAGAATGCCACTATACTACTCTTGTTTTATTTAAATATAGATGAATGAATGACAATATGTATAAAAAAAAACTAACATATGTCATATCATTGTAGGCCCATTGGGATCGAATGATGACGGCATACCTGAATGACCGACGTTGTCCCATACGCAAGATTTGGAACAACATTTCCGAGGCTATGTATTCCAAAGCACGTATAGACCAGCCTGGAAGAATGGAGGACGGCCAACGTCGCATCGACTTTGCAAATCTAACGGAAGCGCAAATGGCAGAAGGATATCATGTCTATGCAGCACACTTACGTTCATCAAGATGTGAATTGGACTTAAATAACCCGAATCGCACGATTCCGTTGACACCAAACGAAGAACTAGCTGCGATTGAAGCTGCCACTGCAGCCAGAAGAGAACTTAAACTCTTTCGGGAACAACAGATACGCAGTCAATGGAGTTTCTTGGATGACATGACGAATTATTGTGTGCGGACCAACATGCCTGAACTTCAACAAATTGTTGAAGCTGCCATTGATGCGATGGACTGTACCCGAAGTCTGAATTTGCATCGTCGACCAGGAGATAGGAGTGGGCAGCGGAATGGGTACAATTCATATGATGGTAACAACGAGCCTTCTTACTCCAGGTCTCAAAATGCTTCAGGACGAGGATTCAAACGACGTCCAATGGGATCTTCTGGGAACACCAGTCAACAGAACAAGCGCTATAAGGGAGGATATAATAATATGGCGACCAGAATCCTCACGTGGTTTCAACTAAAGTGGACCAACTTGTTCTCCTCCAGTAATGCTGCCATTGACGAGGATCAGGATGAAGTCGTCGACGATGAGAATGACTACTACAGTGTGGATGATGACACTACTCCCACCACATCAACTGCTGCTACAGGTTATCATCAGGAAAAGTCTACTGTTGAAGGTGCCCGAGATTCGACTGTGTTTTCAACACCTCCTTCCTCACCCACCAAAGAATGAAATTGACACAAATGCTGCCTCACTGATTACCAAACATGCCGGAATAACTTTAAAAATACATAATAATAATATAAAATAATTCGATTCATTATATAAATCTTTCAAAATTATTCAAGTCGTTGCATTTTAAAAATCCAAAATCAAAACCATTTGTAATATGACAAAAATACCAATATTAACTCAATATTTGTAAAATTATACCAATTAAAATAATATATATATATAATTCATAATAAAAGTAATTGCTAAAATTACACCAAAAAAATTATACAACTAATGTAAGTGTGTAACTTTTATTAACATTTTGCATTCATTTAATTACATTTTTAGGCATCGTCATCATAATTATAAAGGAAATATAATATTATACATTATTTAATATACGAATAATTTTGTATGTATTCTTCATTTTCATGATAATTCATCAATCTTCATATGGAGCAGTTGAGATTTTGAGGTCGTCATCAATATAGTTGAGGGTAGGAAGACCGTGAACAACGACAACATTTGCAAGGGCGCCACCACATCCGCATTCTTGAGACACTTGTGCAGCAATGGCTTCCTTTCGAGCTTCGGTGACAGCATATCCCGGAAGGTGATCATAGATTATGAGTTGGAGTTGGGCTGGACGCATGCACCATTGTTTCACCACCGTCTTGATCTCGTCAGTTGGCACTTCACAGTAAAAATCCCCATACGACTCGAGGTTGAAGGAGAGTTGTTTCAATGATCCTTTGATCTTGTCACTTCCATTCCCAGCTTTGTTGATGAGACTGACTTTGCTGATGCTCTCATCCACTTGTACCATCTCCAATTGCCTTTTGGAGTTCATGCAATTGAGAATGTAGATGAGGTCGATGGATTTTCCAGACATAAACTTGACAAGCTCTAGTTTAGTAACTCCTCCGTCAAAAATTTCAGCCAGTTTCCTTGCAGTGTCTCGAGTACCTTGGGATGCGTCCCCAGTTGCAAGTCCCCGAATCAACAGCGTCCTCACGTTTGGCAGCTTGCACTCAGTTTTTATCGTCGACACTTGAATCCAGGCGATTGACAGTGTAGTCAATGTCTCTCCTACATGGCAGAGAATGGCCCGATCAAAGTAAACTGCAAGCTCCATATATGAAGATAATCCATCGGAGATATCCAGAAATTTTAGGTTATGGAGCCCACACTCACCAAACTTCATTTCCCGAGAAGAACGCTCCAGGGTTTCCAAATCTTTGAGAGACAGTTGAAGGCCACTGCCGACGAGTTGGAGGATTTCCAGATTTGGAGTTTTACGGACAATCGCAATCAGAAGATCCACCTTATGGGAACTCATGTCTTTGTACAGATCATCCAGATCATCTCCGGTAGTTGCCCGGAATCTAACGCAAAGTGAATTGATGATGTGTCCATGCGCGTTTACGATTGCAGTCGAACTCCTCCATGCGCCGTTTGCCTCGTCCAGCGTCGTGTGTCTAGTCCAGTATTCTTCAGTGATCACCACCACCTTCAGTTTCCTCACGAGTTTTTCATCCAATGCGCCACTTTGACAGGAACTGACTTTTTCCACTCCAAACCAGCATTCTCCCTCGTGCCCCATATTCCACAGTCGCATGGTTTGTCGGAGTCCGATTTGATCAAATTCTTTGACGTGTGTGATTGCCATTTGATTGGACATCCAGTCTGTTTGTTCACACATTATGCTGACTACGTCTCCTACTTACTTCTTCACCCCAACAAAAATACTAATGTGACTAGTTGATTTAAATTAATTTGCTGAAACAATGAAAAGACGACTCAAAAAATGTTCGAGTGCAAAAAATTGAAAATGAATGTATATCTTGGGATTTGAATTTTAGTGACATGGGTTGGGTCGTAGTATTGATCGGACAAAACCAAAATGTAAAGTATTTTTTACTGTCCTGAACTTTTGGATTCCTAGTTCCAATTTAGAACTTCTAAAGCATATCCTTTTTTCCTGTATCTACGGTAATGTTTTTAACACCAACAACACACTGACATGGTGATGATATTGATGATGTATGCATGTTGAAGCTTGCTTCTCTACAAAGAAAATTAGTTATACAAAGCGGTATGGACTAAACTAAAGAATGAAATAAATGCAATTACCCAAAATGCACCCCAAAATAATGTACTAATGCGACAAAGATGGCCTACCTACATTGTTGAAGTTAAAATAGCATGACACCAGCCAGATAGCAGTAGTCAGCTATTTTTGGTGATTTTTAGAGATTAAATCAAGCCATTATATGCATGCCTTTTTTCTTCCTTTTTGTCATGCATATGTCTTACATACAAGATTTTTCATGCTAAATGAATTTATGGTGAATGCAACAATGAGATTTGAGGACATGTTGTATGGAAGGCATAAAATAGTTTACATATATTTTTTTACACAATATAAAATATAATGGAACAAGTAATGACAATAATACACGTTATTTATTTTATTATTTATTCAGATGAATGACCAAATGTCAAAAATATTTATTGAATTTTATAGTGAGTACATGAATAGTAGATAGTTTTTTTGTGCACAAATTAACAAATTAAAATTTGCGAATATCACTCACTCAAATCGCCGAATTCGTCCTCCTCTCCCTACACGACCATATCCCTGTACACGAATTCCTCTAATGCCATTACCATTACCGCGACCTTGAGCCCCATTTCCTCCCCGAATACCTTGAACCCCATTTCCTCCCCGAATACCTTGAACCCCATTTCCTCCCCGAATAATACGCCGGATGCGTGGATACCCACGAACGCCAACTCGAGGGGAAGCATAGTATCCATAAAACTCAATCTCGTTGTCTTCAGGTTCCTGGAATCCAACTCCATTCCCAACCCACCCAATCACAATAGGATGAGAATCTGCATCAATATTTGCTCCCTCATTTAGTGGGGGTTGATTTTCTTGGCATTCCTGAATACCACGAGCAGTGAACTCTTCCTTTTCATTGGGTTCCAAATTCTGTAAAGTGTACGGAAAATGGCGATTTTTATTTTGTTTTCTTTTTGTAATCATATAAAAGTAGATAAAGATTTATATAATTAATTATTTACTCACGTCATAAGCAATAGAGCACTCCCTCCGCGCATCGGCAGTTTGAAAATCCCAAGTTGGATCACGAAGCAAGCGTTTCTCTAGATATTCCCGTTTGAATACGGCATATCCTAAATGGGGTATCATCCGCGGTTGAACTCCATCATGATGACGCTGGGCTAATTGGCGTTCGGGGAAGTTTTCCAAATCCTGTCGCTCCATTGCTATTTACAAATAGAAATTATTGTATTAATAATAAAATGATAGGGTGAAACAATTAAAATGAATTGACACCAAATACTAAAAAAATACAATAGGTAAATACAATAATGCCTCGAGCTTTACTTGCACTGGATACCTTGATTTTTTACCAATAAATATTGTCAGCAAAACGAAATAATCAAAAGACTCAAAAATTAATTTTTATTGCAAAAGCTTAATTGGTTTGATTGAAAAATTTAATTTTCGTCACAATTTCATATGATAATGAAATGATCAGATGACGATGAAGGATGAACTTGGATGGAATTTAGATGAATATGTCGTTTTTTTCTTGTTATGAAGCTATGCTTCATTATTACGGTTTTGAGCGCGAGCAGCTGTTTGTCCGTCTGTCTGTCTGTCCGTCTGCGACCAGTATGACTCATGAACGTTAGCGAATTTTCAAATTCTGTTTTCGGTAATAGGTAGGTAAGGATCATCATAGCTTGGAAAAGTTCGAAGATGGGCGATACCCGGGCATCTTGGGAAGTTAAGCATTAGTGAAAATTTAGTTTTGTAGTTGTAACCTCATACTATGACCAATTCACCGTGCATAGCTTCATCAATATGTCGATTGTTTGGTTTATTTAGACATGTGATTGCGATCGAAAAGACCATAAAGAAGCATGACTTTAAAATTATTGTTGGGGTATTCTGAGTAATAGCTGTCATGTGGAGATGTAATGTAATATTTAATGTAGGAAAAATTAACGGTCAAAGTAATGATGAGAACGGAAAGTATTTAGCTGAATTTCCATATTATGATGTTTGTATGCTAAAAGAAAATGGTAAAAACTATCAATTATATGATTTTACTAATAATTATAAAAAAGTATGGAATAAAATGATATCAACACGGTATAATTAGGTAGTCTTTTGATTTGATTTTATTTTCAACCGTAACGCATTTGTATTTGTTCCATAACTTTTAACACCTCATTGTAATTTTACTAACAACAATTTACAATTTTACTCGGAAGAAACTTCTCCGGATGAATCCCTATCACTGAGGGGAATTCCACGTCTGACTCGTCTGGCACGGTTCTGAGCTCTCCTGTAGGCAGCCATTTCCTGTGAATAAATTCCAAAATTTAATTCCAAAATTTAATTATAAAATTAAATTATAAAATTTTAATGATCATTATTACAATATAGGTAAAGAAGTATCAAAAGGAATAAGATAGCTATTAAAGCTAACCCTTTCATAACGAAGCCTGTCACGGGTAGCCAAAGCATTGTAATGGCGCCGGGTATCGGGATCCGCCGTTGCCCATGAATGCTCCATTTCCACAGATCCATTTCCACCGACCCTTCCTATGCGACCGTTGTTTCCGTTGATTGGACGAGTATTGTCAGTACAATACATTTGGTAGGCAGAGCGGGCTTGCAGAGGTCGTCGAGGAAATGGAATCCCTCGTCTTGGCCGTGCTACTACTCCTACCCCTCTTCCCCTTCCCCTTCCCATACCCATACCCATACCCATACCCATACCCATACCCATACCCATACCACGGCGTGCTCGACCCAATCCCCTCATACCTTCCATCATCCCAGTAACCACATCCACAACAGCTTGGGCAATGAGTCCTCTCCCTCTTCCTCCATTACCCCTTCCTCCATTACCCCTTCCTCCATTACCCCTTCCTCCATTGCCCCTTCCCCCCTCAACACTACGCTGTTCCATCTCTTCCTCACTCACTTAATTAGCAAAATAATTTTTAAAATTAGCAAAAACAATCAACCAGACTCAAAATATATATATTTTTTTCTTTGGACAAAAACAATATCTTCAATTTAATCTTTACAGCTGCAGCAGTATAACCTCCTTCCAGTCTTGCTTCCTTCACTCGAATAAAATAATTTTCTATAGAGTGCATTTGATGTGGTGGTTGGGAAGTGCATTTTTAGTGCATGATAAACGTAAACACAACTCACCTGTTTACGGGGCAAACTGATATGATGCTTGATGAATGATTTATCCGAATATGTCATTTTATTGAGTACTAGCAAGCCGGTACCGCCGAATATATGGCATGGCATACAATACAATGATTTCTGCAACGGACGAAAACACAATTATATTCTCCGCTCATCAAATGAAAAATATCCACAATCAGATCTCTCTGTTACAGAACAGACTAGCAGAACCTGATGCTATTTATTATTATTAGTAAATGAGCATTTCGTAAATGTTTGGATCCTAACATAACACAATTTAATCAGTGATTTAATCAGCAATTAAAAATATCTTCTTTTGATACCAATCCACACTTATTAAATGATCCGCATTTGAAAACATTAATGACCTTGACATTTGATCCCATTTTTTCGTAATCTGATTGACCCCAAAAAAAATGCAATAGGGATCTTCCCATTTACCATTTGTACCTTCGTGTCAAATTTGAAGTAAACCTATTTGGACATACGGACAGTATGTAATCGCCCAGACGCTTGGTATATTAAATAGATTGTTGTTGTTACGTATTGCGTACCAAGTGAACAGTCCCCATGCACAGTGCACAGTAACAATACACAGTCAAAAATATCTGTTTGATTAATTTTGAAAGAAAAATTATCTTATTTTGAGTCGAGTTGATTGTTTGCGCAAAATTTTTATAATTTATTACGTAATAGTAATAATAGTATCACAATGGCTGGAGCTGTTGAAGTCGATCCCAAATACCCTGGTATTCTTCGAATTACGACCCCAATCGATATCAAATATCCACTGTGCCCGGAAAGTGTTTTGGATTACAATGAGGCGTCGGAAAAAGCAGATATCATTTGCGTAAGTATTATTGTAAAGTTTTCATTTCTATAAAACAACTTGCCTTTCATATGTCATAGTGTCATCTCATTATTTTGTCATTTTAATTTTAAATTTTTATTGTCAACAAAAGGCCACCGTTGCAACGCCAAAAATGGGTCATGTCGACTTCAGAAATCTGGTAAAGTGTATGGAAGGTCAAGAGTTGTGTGTTGATGTCAATGACGGAAAGTATGGCTTTGCTACAAGGGTGACCAGCGCAGACCGATTGCTGAGAGAGACGGATTTTTTGGAAGACCAAGTTCCATTCAAATTTGCACTGGAACTTACTTCACCGGAAACTCGTGCAAAATTGAAAGAATACGGATTAGACAAGTGGTTAGATATTGAGAGTGGATTTTCGTTTGCTGTGCCATTTTGGGATGGGATATCTATTCCAGATTTCGTCATGCTGGGAACTGGAGCCACCAAATTCCTATCCAGGGAACCATTTAAATTTGGATTGCTATATTATCTAGCATATGGCAAAGAAAAATGGACAGTTATCCCAAGATCCAAATCCCAAAACCTTCAAAATGAATTGGAAACGTACATTACCAATAGCGCGTACCCACGACCGTTGCTGCTGCCCAGATGTAATTACTTTCTTCAGCATGCAAAGTTATATTTTGACGAGGGCTACCTATCCAGAAATTTTGGGGCAAAAAGTTTCACGTTGGTTGCTGGTGATTGCATTTTTGTACAAGAAAACGTCCATTACCAAAGTGAGTTACTTATAATATATTTTTATTTAGAAAGATGTTTCTGCAAAAATCTTTAATAAAATTCATGAAAATAAAATGATTGTAATTACAATGACGTACCTGTAAGGTTTTTGAACTATAATAATACATATTATAATAGTAATA
>JAQGAG010000430.1:0-16133 GCA_034696835.1 Lepidocyrtus lignorum
ATGGGCAAGTCGAAGGCTTGGTAAATTATTGCGAAATCCCAGACATTCGCTTCTTGGATTTTGGGCGTGTCGCAGTATGCAAAATTGAAGTCGAGGGATTCCACCCTCGCGTATTTATTCGAGTCGAGGAAAGCCATCTTGCTTTAATTCTTCCAATCGTTGAGCAAAAAATTTTGGAAAATTATTGGAGAGTCTAGCAGATATGTCATCGATACCCATTGTAACTAGTGACATGTTGAAACGGTCTCAGAGATTCATTGTCATCATCTAAACTGCTAAAAAGCCATCGGTCAGATTGAAGTAGTTGCGTTTGAGGGTAATTTTATTTGCGATTTCCATACTCCTTGGTCTGATGTTCTGATGGATGATTTTGATGTGCTTTGTTGGATACTTCCGTTGATTCCGGCCCTGAAGACCATTTTGAATGTTATTATGTGCGGTCATTTCACATTTGTCAAAGATTACCCGAAAAATCTGGAAGGATTGTTGATTCTCGCAAATTATTATAGAGAAGAAATTCCAATGAAGGCTAAATGTACTCCTGTCCAAAGGGCAGAAGGGCAACGTGAGATGTTCACTTGCAAGCTAGATAGAAATCCACCAACTTTTTTATGCTCGGTATCCACCAACCTATATTGTAAAATTGCAAACGTTATGACTTTTTTGCAAACTTAACTCTGATAGCGACATACTAATAGTGTTTCATTGTCTATAGTAAAACGTATCTCGCACTGTTACTAATAAAGTAGGTTGGTCGAATTTAAAATGATCAATATTGCTACTAGCTTCAGTTTCTTGAAAACATCCAATTTCCAAGATGATGACAATTGGCTGGAAACAAATAAATTTTAGGCAGCCAAACTTCATTTTGCAATTTTGGTTTGGTGCGCCGCAGCATATCCGAAACTAAAGCGAATTGCAGTGGGCATTCAATCAATGGAAAAAAATGAAACGGGGAACAAAATGATATAAAGGCACCTTTTCAGTTGTAAAAGCTCATGTTTCCGTTGCGTAATGATGCATTTCGGGTAAAATTGAGCTATAATTTTTGGACTTTTTGTAGTATACTTTCAAATATGTATTTGGATTATTAGGCTCATCACTAGTTTCTAAACATAATCAACGAAAACGTGTAATTTGTAGAACTTCATATTAATCATATTAACAAATCATGCATAGTACAAAAACATGACTGAATGGTTTGTGCAACCTTCCACTAACAACATGACCATTGTCAAATCGCTTCTAGTTTTGCTACTTTATTGAATTCCGTTCATGAGCTCATTGTCGTATTTCAAAATTGATGCCAACAGAAAAATATCCCGATAAACCTAATAAATTAGTCTTAAAGTACAATGCGTGAGCTGCAATAATGAGGAAGTAATACAAAAAAATGGTCTGTATTTTTTTAAGCCACGTTCTAGCAAATTATTAGCCCAAGCATTTATTGGAGTGATATAAGATGTGTTATTTTTACAAATTTTGCAGTTATTTCTCATTTTCTTCTCTCGACCTCGACGTAATATGGCTTTGGAGTTAAAATCCAACCCGGGATCAGCTCAAACTCTGGAGGTGGATAATTCAACCCAGCTCCGGGAATTGTGAAGGAAAATGTCTGCAGCAAGGTAGCCAAATAGAGAAAGCTGCTATCCCTCGCCATGTGCTCGCCGAAGCAAATTCGCCGAGCTTGAAATGAAAATAAATTACATTTAGTGTTATTTTGGAATAACAGGGAATTATAAAAAAATTGCATTTCATGCTGCAATTGGCTTGGCCCTAAAAATTTGGAGGAAAACTATGTACCTGCTCCAAATATAATTGATATGTTTTCAGCCTTCACAATTGTACTTCCATCTGGACTGAGAAAGCGCTCAAGTCTAAATACGTTTGGCTCCTCCCACGTATCCTTATCCATGAAGCAACTGTGCTGGTTGACAAGGACCGTTGTTCCCATTCTTACAAGATAATTTTTACGATGAATATCTTTGGATGTCTGTCGAGGTGGCATAATTATCAGGAGACGGACATGTCGATGCATTTCCAGCATTACATCTTGCGTGTATGGCATTCTTCGACAGCAATTATAATTAATTATTTTTTTCTCTGTAATGCTCTCTAATTTATAAAAAGACCAAAATTCAATCAAAATGATTTTTAAGCTATAACTTTTCTTGATCCTGAGGCTGCGGTTTTCTTTGAACGATGACAGAAAATACTTCATTCTCTACCTTTTTCTGAACTTTTGGATTCGATGCCATAAGCAATATATAGCCGAGCTAAACCATTTTGACGTGGTGTCTGGTCCTCCTTGAATTAGATCGGTGAAGAGAACCGCAAACAAATCATCTGAATGAAATACGAATCGAAATGCTCAGTTCCTTAAATATTCCATATTTCCTTTCAATTAGACTCAAATAAGCTCTTGTCCTGAACCTGTGAATATGGATTTTGGATTGTCTTTCATTTCATGTGCCATCTTTAAAAACAAATCTGTAAAACATGTTGGATTGTCAATGAATTGGTTTTGCTTACAACGTTCTACCAAAATCCCCTAAAGTGGAAATTAAATTCAGATTTGAAACTTGAAATGAACTGAAGTAATCAATCCGTCAAAACAATTTTTGTTTCTGTTCTTATCTTTTACACTTTCGTAAAGATTCTATTTCTTCATGCGCTCGTTCTGCATCGTATATCCCTAAACTTCTGTGCAAATATATTTCATGAAAGGAAGCACCATTACAGTCATGATTACCATCCAGAGGGAGCATCGAAAAAATCATTAATCGCTTGGATTAAATCTTTCAATTTCTCATCATCTTATTCCTGCCGACTTCAAGTGATCATGCCTATCATAAAATTAAGGAGACTTGGTTGGAAATATCTGTCAAAAAATAATACGTCATTACTGGAGTCATCAATTTTGCTATGAGTTCTTCTTTGATTAGTTTTGCCAGTGCAGTTCTACTACCGAAGCCACATTGGCGGAGACCTTTGCTGGTGATTTTTTTTCGGATGCCGCTCCAACCGGAATCGTTGCTAAATGCCATTCTTAAAACTTGTGAAAAAATTAGATTAAAAATTACATAAGGTAGAAAAGGGAAGGTTAAAATTTTAATCAGAACATTTCTTAAATGATACCGATATTTTGTTACAAAATTCTATTTTATATTGCCCTATTAGTTGTTCGATTGATGCAAACGTAATTGGAGTATAACTCCCATGCTGCTTCACTAGAGGATACCAACACTGGTGACGGTAACTTTAATTAAGTTTATTAACTTAAATTTCTTAAAATTCTTAAAAGTTTTATGTTAAATCTTTAATCGATTGCTCTTTTACCATTACCATTATAACCAATCCGTAGATTTGGTAATCCCTCAACCGCATATTTCTTAGAGGTTTTATGTAGAGCAATGTAGTTTATACGATCCTGACGAGCAATGTACACAAGGTTGCCAATTAGTGGGAGTGGAGTTGGCCCTGAATAAAAAAATAATTGAATTATAGCGTATATTCCTCTTACATTTTCGAAAATCCGCGTGGGCATTCCCTATTCTGAATTCTCGACCTTTGTTGCCATGTTGGAAACATCTAGGTTTGTACTCTTTGTCATACATAGGCCCTTTTGATTGCTTCTTCCGGATGGTGGCATAGTCGATCTTTTGAGACAGTAGTGATCCCCTTCTCATCTATTACAACATGACATGAATTGACTGTTTTAGTCCAAAGAATTAACAGACTTTACTGAAATGTATCAGTGTGTTTTAGATTTGATATGAGACGCATCACTTCTCGTTATCTTTCCTTTTATAGTTTTAATAAGAATGAATGAGTTTTTTCTGTTGTACATAACTCAACTTGAGACTGCATGACTATAAGGATTGAAGTGGACATATAATCATATTTTTTACGATATCCAATAACGTTGTGATACTTACATCTAAAAGCATATTTCCTATTACAATTGGCACCATGTATAATTTGTTTCCAGTTTGCATGCTAGCCTCCTAAGCATTACTTGAGCTTAACTATCACAATTCCAACCAAACCCGAATTATCTGATAATTTCATGAATCTGCGTGTCACAATAAATATATTAATATCCTCTAAACCTGACTTGTACTAGTAATCCACATTCTTATACACACTAAAAAACATCCATAATGTGTTCATGTGAGTTAAATAATATGGAAAGGCATATTGTGTTTTCTAAAAAGAATGATTCAAGTCATCATGTTCAGTTTTTGATTTTTCGTTGAGGCTGTTCCTACACTGTTTTCTGCCTAATTTAAAGTGAAATTATGCAATATCACAGGGTGAAGGACAAACTCATATTTCGTAATACACGTATGATTAGGTCTTTTTTTTTATAGATAAAAGCTATTGATATATTCCAATGCCGGTATTATAAAAAAACAAGATTTATTTGGTTCAGTATAGTACAGATTTGCATACACCGCATCCAGTTTAAGTTTATAGGACAATGTCTGGTTAATAAATGAGTCTATCATGATTGAAATAGTTAATGTTCATTTTGGTGTTTATTGATGATTGGTGTCTTACCGGAATCAAAGTTTATGATAAAATTAAAACTTCAAGCTTTTTTTAACTTTTGCCATTATTTAAAAAAAAATGTCTATAAGTATCAGGAGAATGTTTCTTATCTCATACCTTGCATTATAAGCAAAACTATTTACGCAATATAATATATGGACTGCAAATATGTAAATGTTGTTTAGATTGTTTGAATGGAAGTTTATTGAATACAATGCACGGAAATTTTCACATTGGTATTGTTTAGCTCAATACTTATCGGTAACTTTCATGGTTATCAAAACTTAAAATTATACAACACTATCCATTTTATTGTTTGCAGAGTATTCGTTTGTTCTACTGCGTGAAAATATATATTTTACCTTATTGTGAATGTATTACTTATTTGATGCTGTGGATTTGAAAAAAATAATGAGAACGGTATTATACGCTAAGAAATGTCACGTAACATGTTACGTACGTCAGATAGTGTTTCTTTGCTGCAAATTCTTGTTATACATCGTGTACATTACAGTTGTCGTTACTTTTTGGAGTTCCTAATATTTTTTGTACATTGTTTGTAATCTTTGTACGCAAAGTAGATGAAACAGCTTCTGATTCACATGCTGTCAGATATTGGAAAGCAAACAATCAAGCTACGTAATGACATTGTTCATTACATCAAATTATTGGATTGAAATCCCATTCATCACCTTTATTCGGATGTGGGTGGATGAAAAGAAATGCATTATTATTTTACTTGAGATTTGTTATGTTAATGATATGTATTTTAGAAGTTTATTGGTCGATTTTTTTATGTACAATTTGGTTGAAGATTTGTAGGAAGTTTGACATTCCAGGTCGTTTGTCGGTGAGATTTTTCATTATGAGCGATTTGCCTATGTATGATATTCAACTGGCTCCTTCTGAATTTCAGGGTTGTCTGTCAATAATCGTATATAGTTGTATGTAATTATGAATAAATATTAATCATTAGGGCAGGTTTTTGAAATGATAGAACATTCAAGTTGATGAGCTGTTTTTCCTTTGGGTCTGATTATTAAATATCAGGTTAGGTTTGTTAAGCCAGGTTTGTTAAAAATTATGAATGTTAAAATATATGGCTGTAAAAAGGTTGATAAACCGATAGGTTATGTTAAGTTTAGTTTTTGAAGTAAATAGGAGTTTGAGTAATAACTTGTTTTTAATGACAAACGATTTTTGTATAGTAAATTCACCCAGAATGGTCACATTTTGCATGGTTTTTATATGCATAATTTCCTCAAAGAATTATATTTGCTGCAAAATGTTATTACCATATTTGAATGTGAGGGTCTTACTTAGCTTTCAAATGACATGTCATTCTTTCAATACAAGAGTGAGAGTTTTCCTAATAAAGTTTCAATTTTTTTGTTGCTAAACATGCTGGAGATAAACTACACCATGATAATCCATAATATTCTGAAATTATGTTTGTAACATAAAATTGGCATGGTTTGCTCCAAGTTTCGTCCGAAAAATTAACTCTTCACCTTAACAGTGTTCTTATATGATGCCTACCTGATGCGTAGGGAGAAAGTTCTTGAGAGATATTAGGGAGACTTTCTTAACTTAACTGATGAGTCATTCTTAACTTATGTATGCTTATGTTTAAGCAGATGTGTAGGTATATCAGCATCTATTGTGTAAGGAGTGTTAGGACAGGTAGGAATATCTAGTGACAAACATCTACATATTATGCGAATTATATATACTCCACTCTAAAGTACAATAACATTATTGTAGATAACTCTTCTGGCAAATATTTCTAATTCGAATCATAGAATTACTTGCATGAGGGTTCAAGGATTTCCATATAACATCAAGCGCGTATTTTCTTTCATTTTTTTCATCCATATATCTCCAGTTTTATTAAAGATTCTGATTGGGTAATAGTCTAAGCACGTTTCTTGAAAATACAATAATCTTTTATGTCAGACCTTATGAAATCAGTAGTGCATCATATTTGATATGTGACCACTTTTCCCATGTGGGAAAACAGGCAATTTCCTTTATTTCAACTCCCTGCTTCTGCTTATGTCATATCGACATCAAATCATATTATCGTATCATGGGAAAGGTTTATAGGAGAAAATCATTGTTTTCACTGTCGATTGCATGCAGGCGTTTTTCTGCAATCTTACATTGTCCGTTTCCAGAAAGCACAATGACAAGGATTTGTAATGGTATCCTATTTTCGTATGGCTTCTTGTGAGTTTGTTCTTGATGAGAAATAATTATGTTGCTGCTGTGTAAAGGATTTTTTTGTGAACTTGTGATTAGTAGACATGGCACAACGAAGTGGGAAAAGTGAAGATGTGGGCTATGATGAATTATGTTGGTTTACTTCAAGTTAGAATGTGGAGTTTCGAGATAAAATTCGAGATGTGTTGATGTGCTTGAGGAATGGAAGTAGCGTGGGGCTATTGTAGTTGGTACATCGGGCTGTTTAAGCTCATCCGTATGCATCTGTTGACTAAATTAATCTAAAGTGCTACTGGAAAAGGGCTAAAAGTGAATTTATTTTTTTGAAAAAATGTATACAACTTGAAGGTTAAGATCCACAGCTTTTCAAATGACAATAAATAGGGTACTGTCCTTTTAGCGTCTTTTGCTGTTGAGCTCACTAACAGTATGTTATGAGATGCTAACAATTAAGTTGATGAGGATTTCTGATGTAACTTGAAACTTGATTCTGTTAAAACGTTCCATAAAACTGCATCCGTTTTATGTTGCCAATCAAAACTTTGGAAAAGTATGGTACAGTAGATTTATATTTTATGAAAAGTAGAAACTTTGGTTATATTTTTTTGTTTTGATAAGTTTAAAACTTACAATCAGCAAGATTGCAGTGGCATCATTTTGTGTTTGAATAAGACACTTTGCCTTTTCATATTAATTTATTCTTAATTTATTTATTCGTATCTTTACATGTTTCATAACTCTTTGTTAGATTTTCTTAACTATAATTATTTGTCTTATAGTTAGTCAGAGATTTTTCAGTAAGATAAAATATTTGTGCTATTGACAAACGGGCGTCTCATATTTTTACTTCTATTTTGTGTAAAAGATAGAAAAGTGGCCCAGTCCAGCTTCACATATATTTCACCCTTAAGATTTCACTTGACATGGAATTATGATATAATGTCTATCTTTGTTCTGAAAAGAAAATATCGAAAGCCAATCTCGTCGATGATGTTGAGTACCTAGGTATATTATGCATCTACGCTCACTCCATTATTGCATTTTTGTATGCAATGTAATTTCTATCTGCCTTCATGTGCATGTTCTCAGCATCAGCATGAGCATACATAATACTCCAAACCTAACTTATTAATTTTACAATACTACGCCAACTTTCTTTCCATCAGATTTTGGAGCCCTTTTTCTCCAGCATAATTCCATTCTTTATGATATGAATATTGTTTAAGCTAGAGAAAAATGTGTGATGATAAGTGACTCCTTTTCACTAAGTCTATAAGATCCCTTAAAAGTGTTACGGGCTCTATATGCGCGAAAAAAATATGGACAAAAAATCAAAGAGTTACATGACTTTGTAAAAACTTGCAAGTGTATACATATTTCATTAAACAACAATATGTAATGATCAGCCCACTTTAACCCTCAAAAGCGCTATCATAGCGATGTACCATCCTTCATCAAAAAAATGATTGCGTGCGTGCATACCCACGCAGTATCAGAGACCCGGGTACTAATTTTTGGTATAATTTTGGCTGTAAAATGTATTTTTCAAACCCATTTTCTTCAAATTTGCTGATGTCACATTGTAATTTGTATTAAAATCCGCTACTGAAAATGGGTTAGAGGATTTAAATGTATTGTAAATGGTAACTGAATATTGACCCGTTTTATTTGAGACCCGTGTTGTATTGCATTTTGAAGAATTTGCCCTCATGTTGTATTAGAGACCCGCGCTCTATTACAGACCAGCGCTAATAAACTACATTTACTATTTGGGTTGGGCTAGGTTCTAGCTCGTGATAATTATTTACAGTTAGTATTACAATTATTATTGTTATTACATCTTGGTCACGAGCACTAAGGAATATGTGTTTTTAATCATCAATCGCCTTTTTTACAGCTTTCTGATTTTATTTCTTATGCTGAGTTGGCTTGTTTGGTTCAGTGTTTTGCGTATTTTGTTACACTAAAGTGTTCAAGTGGGACCAAAACCGATATAGCAGCGCAACTTTTCAAGCCACGTTGGTCTTTTCCTTGTCATATAGAAAAGTAATTGAAATTTATGTATCGTATGGCACTGAAATTCTATGAGCCTGTGCCTTTTTGTAAATTATGAATAAATTGCACAGACTTAGAAATGAGAGAGAAAATTATAAGAAGTTTGTATATGCGTTGCAATCGAGTTTTTTCTAGAAACCGTTATAAATGTATAAATTGAATCCTCGTTTCAGAACAATATTCCCTTCATAAATTAAAATTTACCCTAAGCCATCTTCATTTATTAGCGTTTCAGTTGAAGGATACTAATTATGGCTTCATGTTTTGCGATTTTTTTGTAAAGATACCCATTTCTTCCTTATATTCAACACCTGGATTGGTGCATTTGCTTTGATTTATGAATGAGAAGCTGTTTATAAATAAGTGAATATTTTTTTATCCCTTCGTTTAGCATTGCGCAAAGTAGTACGTTACAGAGTGCTTACAATAAAGTAGTAAAATATAATATTCTGTTTTCAAGCCATAATAATTTTGTAAATGTTTTCTTCTTCCGTTTTCTGATTCGGTTTGCTTGCTGATTAGTTATGCTGGCAAGGACGGCGGAGGTGAGGGTTGCCTCATGTAACATATCGTTTTTCAACTGTTTTCGAGTTGCCACCAAGAAAAACAACCAGTCATCTCCATGTCGGATAGTCATATATTAAAGATTGTCATTGTTGCCTTTTGATAACGACATATATTACAGTGTTACATAAACACGTCTCTAAATTGCCATTTTATACATATGAAACTATAATTGTTTACAGATTGAGATTGAACTTGCGCGGTAGTTCCTTGATTTTAAAAACCTAGATTAAAAGTGGTTCGCTATTTCTTATGACACAAGGCTTTTTCTTGACAGTATGAGATTTGATGCATCTTGTTGAATATTTATGATGTACTAAATGCGAAACAATATAAAACATCGGTTATTGGTTACCTAATGGTATTGCAACATGCAATAGTTAATAAATACCTACAGTTCCTAATTCTTCAGTATAATAATTTAAATGAATTTTACAAATTAGATTCCATGAGGTCAAGCCCCTTTTTTAGTGATAAGAACTGATTTGATAAATACAAAGCCTATATTATCGATTGCTTGATAAAATGTGATGACCGCAAGACTGTGATAAATGAAAATAGGATCAATTATTGTATTCTCTAAAGTACGACGCAATATACATAAAAGGATTTACGGACTGATTGTCAGTTGATGAAGGTGAATTAATACAATTATGTTTAGGTGAGCATAGACTACGGCAATGACTTAAAGAAACATATTATGAGAAACATGAGTAATGGTTGACAGTATGTCTCGCGAAACTATAGTTTTGCATCGATTTGACAGAAAAGACGTTTTTTATAAAGATTTACAGTACAACATTCGAACAATAACATTGCATAATTGTCCATATATAAAGTACAAACTGATGATTAATAATAAATAATAACATACATAGTGGGGAATAGCTTACAACTTATTTACAGTATCATTTCTTATATATTATACCTTACAGAGTACTAGCATACAAGAATTTACAATACGGTCATAAATTTATATTACATATCTATTTTTGGTTTAAGTATATTTTTACAAAAGTTACTACTGCTTACTTTTACCCAATTTATGAGAGACTAGGACTACTATATATAAAGGTTATTCAGAAAATATGTTGCTCAATCCGTCTATTACATCCTCATCGAGGTCATCAATATTTATAAGTTCAGATGAACTTAAAAATTGATTAATAAGGAGATCGCGATCTGTATCTAATTCACTGTTATCCATATTTCCTTCTTGCGCAATTGGTAGGCTAACCTCATTGTCACTGCTATCAGGAAAATTAACAAGTGGATCACTAGACCTGAATTGGTTAGTGGCATTATTCAACAATGCAGCACTTTCCATAGGACTATTAAATGTAATATTGAAATATTCATCAGTCGGTAAGTCAAGCCTTACCAACTGATTATTTTGACATTGATCTCCATTCAACATTTTACTAGAGGGTAAATTATAATTCATGATTTGAGAGAACGTAAAACTACTTTCTGGCAAGTATCGAATGTTTGAGTATGAAAGCAGATTACTCGATTTAGATGCTGCTTTAGTTGTTCTGTTAGATGCTCCAACATTGGAGAAAGTTTCCTCGTTTAGTACATTTGGGTTGGGCACTTGAATCTCCTTCTCAATTTTCTTTGACGATTCCTTTTTTGGTGTTCTTAAAATTTTTTTTTGGTTACCGCTAGTTTTTCCTTTTTCTTCTTGTTTTTCCTTTTCACGTCGAATTGCGATTCGTGCTCGAGCCTCTTTTTTGTGCTCATGATCGAGATATGCAATCAGGTCTGCTACTTCAGAATGGTTGTTCCTGCAAGTAATTTAGATCAAACAGAAAATATTCAAAGTCCAATAATAGCGTAATTAAGCATTAACATAAACATGTAAAATTACAGAGAGAAAAAATAAGTATTACTTGATATGTTTAGCCATGTCTCTTGAAGTGAAAATTCTTGTATTTTCTTTACAATTTAGAATCTTGCATTTCCCATAAATCGTACATTTACCCCTCTGTTCGTGTTTGTCCCTTACGGTCGGATATACAAAGCCAGCTCCACAATATTCACACATTTCTTCACGTTGAAGTTTCTTTCTATAAATAAAAAAAATGTATAAGAAAATCAGATCAATACGATATTAAATATATATTAACAGAAGAAGAAAAGGAATATTTTAATTTTTGTCGAAAAGAAATATATATTATGTAAGTCATACTTTTCATTTAACTTTACTTACTGCGGTTTTCCTGCGGGGGGAACACTCAAGTGTGCAAAATTAGATCTCGACTCTTTTGCCAATTCTGTAGACTTTTGTAATATTACTTGAATTTCTTCAGGTTTCAAGGTAAATTTACGTCCAGGATTTATCGTTACGTTGTTTTTTTGGGATGCTCGTGTTTGAATCTCACATTCACATTGGTTAATTGCTTGTCCTTCGTTATACGTAACATGAAAATCTGGGCCAACAACGGTTATTTCTTTGGTTCCGTTCTGCAATACATTGACCAGAAGAAAATATAATAGATTTGCAATGGTTTTAGTGTATTTTAAACAAAAAATATTATCAGAAAGATCTTATTATATTATAGTACTTACCATTCCCATATTAATTCCGGAATAAACAGTTCTGCTTGCAAGCATCAAAATTTCTCCAGCTTTCTGAGTTACAAACTTGTAGGGTATTTTGTGTTGTGTGTAAAATTCGGGGCCAAGTAGTATCTGTATAAAATAGATAATAATAATTACTTTTTTCTTTAAATTGTCTAGATTATTAAGGTTTTTCTTAATACAAAAAAAGGAAAATCAGCTTTACGAACAATATATGTTTAATTGTAATTTACTTACATATCCATGATTTAGAATGCATTTTAAAGGTTGTTGCATCAAGGGATGAGAAGATTCCAGTTTTTCGTGAAGTACATTTACAAGTTCTTGCTGAATCTTCTCCATGAACCTAGGGGGTGAGATTAACCATGTCTTGTCTCCTCCAAATTTTATTTGATGTAAAAGACCGAGAGCAGGACCTTGATTAAGTGATGTTGGTGTAATTGGTGAACCCGGAAATCCCAGCGTAGTCATTGGAGTAGTGATACCAGCAATCTTTTTACGACCTCCTACACGATGTTTACATACTTCAATCAACGGACTATCCAGCCCAGCCAACCGCAGACCAGTTCGTTTTCCATCTTCGTCCATTTCGATGGTTTCAAATTCTTTAAAGTATGGCATCAAAAAGCCTTGTCCTTCACATTTAGGATCCTCTGGCATACTTTCCAGTAACTTGAAGAAATTATAAAGAAATGTATCTGGATCATCATCAGGACTGTGAAAAACAAGAAACCACAACATCAAGGATTAAATATTACAAACCTAAAATAAAATACCTATATTGCTGAAGAAACGGGTCAAATGTATGCATTTAGTATCATTAATACATAACTAGCAACAAAAAAATTGTAGCAATACTATATTAATAATCTTACCTGTCAAATAGTTTTTCACACCCCTCGTTAATATCTCTCATGTTACATTCTTTCGAAAAGTAGTTCAAGGTTCGTTTGTCATGTTTAAGAGAGTGAATATATCGTATATAAAAAACTCCCTTTTGTATTTTGAAAACTTCCTGATAAGAAATTTCAAGTGATCGTTCCATAATTTCCTCTCCGTTTTTTGTCGTCTCGTAATCACTAATCCATTTCCCCGAAACAGATTTGAAATCGGAAATTTCATACTTTAACCATCCATTTTGGATAAGTTGATTCTGGTGGAAGCTCCCAGTGTGCATAATTTTCATAACATCCTCATGTATTACCGGAATTCCTACAGATGAGTGGTTTTTTAACGCGTTTTCGAAATCTAACTTGACTAGGTTCATTGGTGATGCCGGTGACGTGGTTTGAATGTCCGTAACACGATTTTGCATAAGTCCCTCTCTTACATTTACTTTTTTTCTTTTCTTAACATTGTCATTGTTGCTTTCATTTTTTGGTGTCTTTCGTCGCTTGTTTCGCTGTTGTAGATTTTGAAAGTTCGTATTGGTCGGGTCAGTTTGCGTCTTTATCACTGATGATGAATGCTCGCCGGAATAATTATTGGGAGCAGCGATGGTGTCGGTATTCTTGCTGATTGCATTTTCTTCAGGTGTCACCAGCACTAAATACTGACCATCATTTGTCGTGGTGAAATACGGAGCAAGTTTTGAAGAAATATTATTCTTATTGACAGTACTGGGTGGGGGTTTTGGTGCTTCATTGTCACTCCTGTTATCATTTGTACTCGACATATTCGAATCCAACTTCCTTAATTTTCAAATGCACTTTCTGTTTGGTTCTTAATGAAACTTTTGCAATCTTTAATTGCACAATAATCTTTTAATTACTACCAACGTCATTTGCAAAAATCAAAAATTTGAACTGTCACTATTATATTGGAATTTTTCTTACTAACACAGATTCTTATTTATACAAACTAGATTTGGATTTTTAAGTTATATTCAGTTAATTTCCTTCTATTACATAATTAGGTAACACTCCAACTAGTAATGATTTTCTTTTCTCTGATAATCTAATAAAGCTATAATGTCTATATTATCGGGATAATGATAAAGATGATGATTATCTTAAAGAGCACTCGTTGAGAAATGACGTATCATGTTCTTACAACATATATGTATATTTTGTCAAATTATCGTTCACATTATAAACAACGCAATTATTGGTTTTACTTTCCCTCTCTACATCTTCTAAAAACAGGTAGGTACATGTATACAAAAATGTGCATGTTATGAATGGAACTTTGAGGTAATGTAACTAAAAGTAACCATCACAGACTGCATGGAATTCTAGCTGTATATAATCGTGCCGGCTGATATCAGCCATCTCCATAGCCCATCCATATGTTCTAGTACACAAATATCACAAGTCGTCATTTTGGCTTTGTTATGCATGCAGAAAACACGATTTTTCCTATGATTTTGCTCATTTGAATTTTTTCTTTCATAAAAATTCATTTTAATGAATGCATCTTCATTTAAAGCTACAACGAACAGTCTTTCTACATCATAGGTATACCCCCTGATAATGGGTTTTTGTGTCGTTGTCATACTTTAACTTACTGCATTTTGCAAAATGTGATAATAATTGACGCATTATTATTAGGGAACAAAGTCTTTATGTGATGAAAAATGCATAAGAAAAAATTTTTTTCTCGATAAATTAATAAATCTGAAATAGATCGAAATAAGGTAAAGCTTGTAAAAGGCAACTTGAGATGATTATTGTTAGATTACTTGCATTGCATAAAGATCTGATCCCATCATCCCATAATAAT
Source organism: Lepidocyrtus lignorum (assembly GCA_034696835.1). NCBI lineage: Eukaryota > Metazoa > Arthropoda > Collembola > Entomobryomorpha > Entomobryidae > Lepidocyrtus > Lepidocyrtus lignorum. Next base: position 14,701 of record JAQGAG010000430.1, read on the forward strand.
TTCCAACGTTGGATCCCCCAATCTAATTGCAAATGCTTTATCTACAGCCAATGGAGTGATAGGCAACGCAAAGAAAGACTAGATTTGTAAGATTCAACTTCTTTGTAATGAATACCGTTGCTCGCTTTTCTATGATTTTGAATTCTAACTTCTGATGCGACTGCCAGCTCCACCTTCCTTTGTATTTAATCCTAAGGATCATAAATTGGCGGCGACCACATCAGAGGTTAGAATTCGACATCACAAGAATTCGAAGACCAGTACCTCGAACTGATATGATCACGACATAATAATGTCACAGAAATGATCATAATCTGCAGAGATTGAAAAAGAATCAAACATTATGCTGGATAGATATTAGTTTGAGATAAGTTCAGTTGATTGTTGGTACACGCATTGCTAAATATAATGAAGAAATTGTGGTAAACCTCTAACATTATAAATTCATGTGTAAGTAATTACCTTCCAAGGAGCCCTAACAAATAAATATGCTTTCTCTAATCTTGTACATACCTACTCCTATTATCAACGTATTGTAATGGCCAGAAAACAATGCATATGACATCATTCGTATACGCCACCCGTGTACGCTTTGCTAACAGATTTAGGTGTTATTTTTTGGAGTGTCGATTGGAATTATATCGAATCGCAGTCGATTTTGACCTCACTTATGAATTACAACAATAATCGTCTGCTTTCGGTCCTTTCATGTATATTCCTTTTTTGTGGTCCATAATATGTGATTTATTTGGATACATGGAAAGATTTACTAAAATAGCCCAATTGCTTAAAAAGGATCGTCACATACATATATATTTAGGATTATCGTATTTGAATGCAATTAAAATGAATGACTTGTTAAATACCTGTTGAAAAATTACTCTTAGCATATATTTTGTACATTTATCTATTCAATACGAAATTGTGTGGTACTAACTACTGCCAGTAAAATATTTATAGGTTGAATCGCTAACTGCATTTTATATAGATATCGTCTTAAATTGGACCTATAATAATATAATATGACTAATCTAAACATCAAACTTACATTGCAGTTATTATAAATGTTGTTGGAAAGTGTGACATTTAACATTTCTTAGGGCTTGCTAGCTAAAACTAATGAATGGACTTGAAATATATTTAGTAAAACATTAACTTTTTAACATTTACACTGGCGATGAATTTTTTTATTAGAATTTTATTAATTTTGTAATCTTCTTAACATGTCACCCAAAAAAAACGCGTGCTTACTGGAAACTTGTTAATATAACATATTTTAACTCCAATAATTTATTACTAAAACGTGTACTTGGTTGTTATACTTTAATAGATTAATGTTATTCCCTTTTGGCATACATGTATATTAATTTGCCACCAAACTAATTTTGTAATTTAATCTACTTAAAAGATTTAAACTGTATCTAAATTTTTCT
>JAQGAG010000431.1:0-16108 GCA_034696835.1 Lepidocyrtus lignorum
AACATATAAGGGCATCCTACGGCTCACACTGTCACATGTACAAAAATACATTATCATTTCCCTCGAGACTGTTTTTAAAATGTATAGGAATGGGCGCACTAGCAGGAAGATCCTCAGTGAAACTGGATATGAATTCATGCATATTGTACAGATTCATTGTACATTTTCAAATTGTCCACGAAGAGAAATCTTGGAAATACTTTGGAAAAAGTGAAAAAGGGAGAAAGTAAGAAATATGCAGGAATAAAGACTTTCCAACGATTTCACCAGTCTGGGAAAATAGTTTTGCGACAGTTGTGTGACTACGGGATGATAACGTTTTGGGGTGTTAGTGATATGTTTAATGCACATATTTCCATTTCATTCCAATTTCCAAGCGGATGAAAATTTTCTGGATGGAGAACAAGCGAGAGTGAGTGAAGCTCTGGTGAAAACGTCTACATGGTTGGGATAACGGCACGAGAGAATGAAAGAGTTGGTGATGGTGATACACTTATTTTAAAAAGATACTTGCCTTGGTTGACTGGAGCTTTTCTTCTCATTGAGAAGACAACTAGACGTTCCCCTCATTCACTCCTCATCTTTAACTGCTTGTGTGTACACGCTCCCCCTACTCTCTCAATCATGGAATCTTGGAGGATGATGTATGCAAAGACGTTTCCAGAAATGCGATTAAGACCAAGTCCCTCGGGCCTTTCAACAATCCTCGTCACAAATCTCATCTCACTCTTCATGGCAAATAGGCTGAAAGAAATATGGAAAGGAGGATACGAAAAGGAAATCTCGGTTGAAGGGAATAAGAAAGCGCCTATATCATACTTTCATGGCTTTGCCCAAGCTATCACCAAGAAATTTCCATGATGATGTGGAGCCCAGTAAGGATGCAGCACAAAGACTTTCTTACTCCTTCAAACTGGTAATAAAATGCGCTCCGATGTCCTCCTGAGAAGGGGGAATGGCGTTGTAAAGGGGGCTGATTTAAATCGCCGTTTTCATTATTTGGGTGCAACGCTTTAAAAACCTTTTTGCTTGCGTGTGTGCTTAACTATTTTGAATCGGGGGGAAAATGTAATGGTTTGTTGATGCTAGTGGCGAGGAGAGTTTGTTAAGAAATAACTGGTTGCATTTGGTTATCCCTCCCATTACAGATACAACAAGATGTGGGGTTTGAGTTTGAATTCGAACTGTAGCATTTTAGTTAAAAAATTATACTTTTATTATTCAAGTTGAAACTTTATACAATAAAAAAAAGACCCAAATTCTACTAAATTAACAATTTATAATCTACATTTACTCGTCTGTATTTTTTATATTGAACAACTTGTTATGTAATTTAACCGTCACTTCAGAACAGATTCGAGCGGCGACAATGCAATACTTAAAACTAAAGTAGAATGCCAGATTATAGAGGGCCTTTCATCTACGAGGAGCACACCTTTACTCTATTCTTAAAGTCTTTGATAATACGAGGGATGAAAGTACTTTTACTTCCTACATATCTAAGATCAACAAAGCTCCCCAAGAAAATTGAATGATGAACACGTAGAAATACTTGTTTGAACTCTGGGAAAGATCCATAGGTTTTGGGTAAGTTAACTAACTTCTTTATTTCATCTAATGTATATTTTTACTCTACATTAATACACATAGTCTTACTTATTAAATCTACCTTTAACAGTGAAATAATAACATTCGATCTTTATGTAACATACAACAAGACTCACATCGTGTAACATATATCTTTTATTTAAGGGGCCTGTCCCCGGAAAAATGATCCAATCAAAAAGTTTTCTTTATTTCCTGATTTATTGTTGTTTGCTGGGAACAGGATTGGTAATCATAACAAATGTAATATGTTACATAATAAAGAAAACCCTTTCTTACGCTGTTACTTCTACCGGTAAGAGTTTTATGTACTCGTGTTGTAAGTACCCTCACAAGAGGAAAATAAAGTATTATGATGATATTTTTTTATACAAAAATTATCCAGCACAGTTAAGGATGATGATGATGATGTGGAATACAATAGTAGTGGAATATAGACCTCAACTGTATAATTAAGCTAGTTACTTTACTATACTTTAGGACCAACACTGAACTATTTTCAATCTTCAGGCTAAATAATGCCATTGTAGGAAGGAAAATAATGGCTCCTTGTAGCTAGTGAAAGTTTTGCGAAGAAAAACAAACTTAAGTTTACTCTCAGCCAGAAAAATATCTCTATCAATACATCATACATCGAGCACACTGTAATATGGTACATACATACACTATCATATTATGTAATTTTGATGTATTTGGTAATTCCGTTCATACTTATTTAACCAAAAAGTTCATACAATCTCGATACATTGGCAAGCACAACAATAAAAACGGGAGATAACGATATAGATGCTCCATATATATAAATAACTTCACTCTAATCATTCCTCGAAGTAAAATAAATCCTAAGAATAACAAAAATAGGTATGTTCGCCAGCACTCAGAGCGAACTCATCTTGGAATCGTAATTGCATAAGATATATCCTTATTGGAAACTACATCTAAAGCTACTACACAAACAAAGGGAATGAAAGAGTTTGATAGTGAAATATGCACGTGATAAATGATAGGCCAAAGAGGAAAACATTGTGTCTTGTAAAATTAGTCCACCAAGTTGGAACTAATTCATTATAAGGAAATGGGTTGTAGTTCGTGTGATGAGAAGAGAGATGATTGCTGATCACTCCTCGTCCTCGTGACGACAATGGGAATACAGTAAGAAACTGGAAGGGTTGGATGGATACAGCGACCCGGCTCGCAGAGCTGGCAACAGAGACCATCATCGGCATTGCTTTATCACTTCCGTCTTCGCTCCTCGAGTCTGAAAGCAAATTTCAAGAATATTACAACGGCACAAGTTTTTTCATAATCAAGTGAATGGAATGGAGTCGTCAATCCCGAAATTAAATTCAGATTAAGAAAAAAAGTTTGAAGGCGGGGAGAACGGATGGAAACACTCGGAGAAAATGTAGTGGTTCGTTGGTAATGTAATAAGTCCATAATTCCGTCCCTGCAGAGGATCCATGAGGACGATGACTATGGTACGTTTGCTAATTGTAACTTGTGCTAGTAGAATGTACCAGCTTGTAGCACTTTCTTTATCAGACTAGCCCGTAATGGAAAGCAACAGAAATAGTTTTCACATTCTTTTCCCTTCCCCATCTCACAAAACCAACCACTCATCACCATCCATAACATTAACAGTTGTAGTCGTGCTTTTTGCCGCGGCTGTTATACATGGCAAGTTACAAATGCATAAAATGTACATTATTATTATTGAGATAAAAATTTCCCAACTTTTTACTCCATTCATGATCAAGCTTGAAAGGAGTAGGAGGGAAGACAAGGTAGCATTGTGTCGTGGACAGTTATGATGATCTACATCTCCAATCTGCCCCTCCATAACAGATTTGGAGCGTATGCAAACCCAAAAAATTCTCGAAGCCATATTCCTTTACAGAATCCATTTTTCCATGTTCCCATCTTCCCTCAGTAATTTGGAATGGGAAACATTCCATCTCTCTTCCAAAGTTGAAGACATGCTATGGAGCTCAACCAAGTAAAATAATTTTCATGAGATGTGCCCCGGCTCTAGTCCATCCAAATCCAAACAAGCTTGGGGAGCTCAATGTGGATGAAAGCATGGAGGAGATTATTTTTCAAAAGCCATCTGTACTATCGTCATCAACACTGATATATCACATTAAGTAAAATTCAGGAAATCCTAAAGTCCCCGTCTTATTTCCATTTTAGGCAAGAAGTCAAAAAGACGGCTATAACTTAGCCCGAAGTATGTCTGGCAGTAGTTTTGTCCCTTTCCTCTTGCATATACTTAACCTACCTACTTTATACTTGGGGAACTTTTGACTCTTTCTCTTTTCACCGTCTCTGCATAATCATAATAATAATGCCTACTTTTTAAGATGATCCGGAAAGAAAACCTGGATTCTTAGTTAATAAATGAGCAAAGGACAGAGACATTTCCTGTCACATTTTATTATGTACTGCGAGCCCATTCCATTATACAGAACCCCGCACATTATATCTGTGCATATCTTTACTCCTCTCGAACTTTTAAGTGGAAGGTGGTCGCATAAGCATAAATATATGTACATCTGGATGTTTTAAAGTACAATGGGGAAAAGTTTGAACATTTCTTAGAAAAAGAGAAAGTGCGTGTGGAATGGTATGGCTATGACTGGAGGAAGGAGGGAGCAGTTCCCTCCAAATGAATATTTTCCTTGGAACTTTGTATCTTTCCCAAGCAATGTGTTTCATTTTAGTATTGTTGCTCTGTTCCAACTTGTGTCATCCCATCCAAACCACCCACCCATCCTCAGAAAATAGTTATACACGATAATTCAGACACGATTATGCACTGTATAACGTGTGCAGCTGTAATTTTCAAGAGATCATTTTTACTAAAAACGTATATTTCATATCAATGAACCTGACATTATCAATGTACGCGTGGGGAGCAAAACAGCCCATTGGATGGGGGAATGGAGATGGCTGCATCGATAAAGGTGTATTTATAGTGGATGCAATGGCCTATAAAATGTTAATATTTCATCAAAACTGAAACTACTTAAATGGATAATATATATATATTTTTGAGGACTGGGACTGCTCTCGAAGGAGAGACTTGTGTCGTCTTATTTATTACAGTTTATAACTCCCCCAGCTGCCGTTTCCTAATGGAATCTTAGGATTTAAAGGATGATAGGAGTGATAATAGCAGTTATGGATCAGGAGACGATGATATAATAAGGTAAGTAGATGTGGCTTATGGGTTTAAGCATAATATACTTGTAAAATGAGGCTTTATCATTTTTGTTGCTATTTTTATAAGGATTTGGAGATTGGAATGGAAAATTACTTGTATTCCAATTGGCATAATATAAAATGAAATGTTTTATCAAAATACTATTGCAGATTGGGATTTTCATAAAAAAATGCTCATTTTAAATGTACAAAAAATGCAAAATATTTTGAGATCATTGGCTGGATATTTTTACACTAGGACTACTTTCTCCATTTTCGTTCTCATGTTAAAGCTGACCATTGGTTTTTCCTCTGTTGAGTTGATATTTTTTTTACTAAATGATAAACTAAGGCTGTCAGCAGCAGGTGCTAACTTAAGGAGTTAAATGACGTGTAAGGACGCACACAACGGTCATCAATATCGTCTGTTGATTTTTCCAACGTGTTATTCCCCCGTCTTGTCCAATGTCCTCCATCCATTTGGACATGAACCAATGAACCTTCCAAGAAGTAACAGCATCAACTTTCTACATAGTAGTCTCACTGGCATTCTATGTAGCAGGGAAAAAAGTTCATGGAGAGTTAATGCATTGTTTGCACTTTACTTTCCGTCAAAGTCCAAGTCTCCCGAAAACTTTAGAATATTGTAGGCACACACCATACCGAAAGTATCAATGATGACTTCCCCCCAAACTAGCTTCCTATCAATAGGAAAACATCTCCCCTTCTTATTTCCAGTCTGACAGAGTGCCGAACCAGTACAAGTAAACAGCAGCATCAGCATCAGCATCCGTTCCCTTTTCCCAGTCCCGATGGAACTTCCCAGTATCAAGTGCTTTTTGCAAGAGATGGGTCATATATCTTAATTTCAAAACAATAACACGAACGACACTGGATATAATGTACGTACACGACTTTACTCCCCTTTTCCCTTGCTCGCCTGTCCATGTCATTCTTGAAAGATTCTGGGGAAGCGATTTGTTTAATAATACAGTGGCTGGTGGAGTGACTGAAAGGATAAGATGCAGCGTTTAACTGCTTTTCGAAGCTGTTTGGATATCGGACTGTCTATGTTTCAGCCTGGGTGTGTTGAGTTGTTGATTTCTCCAGACCCAAAGCAACTTTTCCAAAGTCTGAAACACTTTTATGGCATTTATCGGAAGGAAGGATGCTGCTCACTCACAGTTCATTCACGCACGCAATGAGGGAATTCCCGACTTTAAGTTTTACTCTATTGCATTGAATTGAAGAAAGAGGGGTAAATGTGAGAGGGAGAATATAAAGTAATGGTTGGGATCCTAAACCAAGGCAGAAGAGCTGTTAGCACTTAGGACTGCTGATTGTGGACATCTTGTCCTGTGTCCTTTTGTTATATACCTTGAGGAGATACAAAACTTATAAGAAAAATAGTGAGAAGATTGGTCTGAGAAAAAAAAAGATTTGAATCCAAAGCATGCCTCTTTGTCTTGACAATAGAAAGACGTTGAAATATTCATGATATTGCATCGGATCGAGATTGTGGAATTGGTGTGGAGAGCCCTCCCACGAGAGACGGGAAATGTGTGTACATACATGTGAGAGGAGGACACAACCACGAAAATTCTTTTCCGGTTTTCTCATCTTTTTCCCCGGTCCCCTTTGTACAAGCTTAACTTTGATGCATCTAGCATGTCAGGGGAAAAAAGAGAAAGGGAGGAAAGACTCCTGATAACTGCTTCTATTAGAAGTAAAAAGTACATATACCTATGTGTAAGTATCATTTTGCGAGATTCCAGCCAAGTTTACTTTTCCGAGATGACTGGAGCTGGGGCTAAGCCGTAGAAAAGTACTTTTCGACTTGGCGAGTTTGATTCAGCCAAGATTAACAATTTCATTCATTTGGCAATCCATTCACAAAGATTCGTTGTCTCATTCATTAATTTATTGAAACCTTAACGAAGTCTATCTGACATTCCTCATTTCTCCAATCCTAAGAGCTGAAATCTCCCCCATAAGCATTATGAATAAATCAGGTCTTTGTCCTTTAGTCATCTAAATGAAAGAATGGATGTAATCGCTCGTGCCAGCGAGTCCTTTGTCCTAATAAAATGAGCTAAAGCGTATTGCTTCACAAGGCTCCTTCATTTCCCTTCAACTATAGCACTTTCCCTTAGGTACATTGTTGCTAGCTGTAAGCAATTGTGTTTAGGTACTTTAGCCGGATAGCATGTGGACCAAAATTGTTACGAATTTATAAAATTCTGTTCAAATAGGAGGAAGAGAATTCTTAACTCTTGCTTTCCTCCTTTCACCGTCCCCAAAGAACTCTGCTCCATAGAGAGTCCTTTATTTCCGTTGATGACTTTGGATGTTCAAACACGACACGAGCGGTAGGTATACCTATGATGCGGGGTAAGTACTAAATAGCGGATAAAGTGAGGATGATGGCACGAGGCAGAAAAATGGGTGGTTACAAAACCAGTTTGAAACACACGTGCCCCAGCTTACTAAACGGAATTGGATCGTATAACTTGTTGAGACAAAATATAAATCGTTGGGCTTGGTTGTAAGTAAAACGTCATCGTTTTTTATAGGCGGTTCACATAAAAACGATCGGGAAGGGTATGAACGAGCTTACAAATCAACATATATCATCATCCGAGAGTAAAAGAGAAAGCAGGGGAAAGTCGACCAAACAACGGTGAAAAATTCCCTCCCATGTACGCCACTGTAAACTTTAACAAATGTTCATTATTCTCAACGGACATAATTCCTTCTTGTGATTTCCCCCATAAAAGTTGAATGGGACGTTGGGGCACACAAGCTGAAAAGATAGTTTATTGCATATAGGTAGGTATATATATACCTAGTAGCGTTTGGGTAGGCTTGGAAGGAATGGAAGATATTACCTATATTGGCATGTTTAAAGTTTTTCAGGAACTTTCTCTATGATAGAGGTAAAGTATTTGTTAACTGTCTTGCTTTGTTTGGCATTGCTGCTTTACACATCTCCACTTTCCCCTGTGCAGCCCCGGCTATATTTTTGTATCAAAATGATTAAAGTGACAAAAGTGAAATGATAAGAGGGAGAAGTTGACAATGTTACTTTACAAGTTTGACTTGTCTGGGGGGAGATATTGCCTCTGTGTCCAGAGTCATTCTATCCCTTAGCTGCAAACTGCAATGACATGTTTTAATGTTGAATTTTATTATGACATATTATAGCACGTCGAAATATCGCTGACTTACGCAATGGCAAGACGCGCACAACAACGGAATCCGGATAGATGATTTTCCCTCCACAGGAATATCTACCCTCGTCCCTCCTGTCAACTCGAACAATGACTAGTTTGGAGACGGTGGTGAAAGGGGATTTCTCCGTTTCGATATTAATCCCACCGCGCGTGTTAGAAGTTTTCTCTAATGGAATATCATTGAGGAACCATGTGATATTTGGTGAGGGTCCACCGTGTGATACCAAACATGTCAGGTTGACGGCTTGACCCTGGTGGACTAGCACGTGACCTGGACCAAGTATCCTGGCTTCGTAACCTGTGCCATTTGAGGAAAAAAATAAAAAAGGTTAAAAACATGTCCTCCAAAACGTTTGAAGTTCATATAAATTGTTTCGTGATGGGAGTGGACAAGAAAAGAGGCATGTCTCTAGCCATTTTCCAATTAGTGAAAATAAAATAAAATGATCCCTACAATTTGGCAGCGTACTTAAAGAATATACTTTTGTTGTCTTCAATTCAATGCTTACAATATTCAAATTTTAAGGCGGAGACAACTCTAACATTTTAAATTTGGTATAGTTGTCTGCTACCTTAGTATGTTTATACCTGATTTACGTGAAGGTTCTTCTTTATGTTGTGTATACATTAGCATTTAATGGTGCACTTTAAACTAGTTCCCTGTCAAATAATACTCCTACCTGATGACAACAAAGTTCCTCCTGCTTGTTGTCTTTTCCCATGCTGTGTGACTCTCGAAGTTGGATTTTAGTTAAATTATTCACCACGTACAATCTTCTGACTATTCATGACCAAGACGGAAAAGGGCTGTGGGGCGTGAGGAAAGACAAACTCGAGAAAATGTAGGGAAATGTTTTCTTTCACGGTTTCACTCGTTCGTTCCTGTACAACCCCAATATTGTTTTATTCCAAGGTTAGCTTGGGTTCGTACAAGAAATACGTTTATTCTAGGTATTTGGAATATATGGTATGGGGCCTCTACTGTATGCTAATGTGACAATATATCACCCTTCCTACCTGAGGCCAGATTCTACTTTCCCTCTTTCCCATGTAAACAGAAACTTGCTAATTAATTTGAATTTGTTGTGCGATACTTTCACTCCTGCTTTCCCTCCACGGACAAATCCCCTGCCACTCATATTTTGCATGTGATTACTAGTAATAAAAGCCCGGCTCTGTCATCATGAGATGGTGTGCTGAGATGACACTGTTTAGTTCCAAGTGTCTAGTTTCATTTTATTTCCAGACTTCCAGTTTAGTTTCTCCAGTTTGAAAATAGTGCAAGGGGCTTAGTTAGTAGCTTTTCACTTTCACCTTTGCTCCCTCATCATTGGGGTGAAAGTTTGATGCAGCCCTTCAGGCTATTTTCGGATGGTGCTGATTATTCTGATCAAAAGGAGGGTCCTCCTACTCACTACTGTCCTTGTGCTACTATGAGCCTACATAGATGAACGCAAGTTTTCCATGTCAGAATTTCAAGATTCGGTGCAAAAGAAAGATTTTGGATTTGAACCTAAACTACCTCCCCCAGACAGGGATAATGTATGTTATTATAACTGGGAGGTTCATGATTTCAGTGTTCTTAATAATTTCTTTTAAATTATTTTATTTTTCATTCTAAACAGGTTGGGTTTGAATACCGTTGATGCGACGCGTATAATTAATAACCATTGTTCCTGTGTGAGTACGGATACTAAAAGCTACATTAGTACATTTATCAATAATCTATACTTTTGAAGCTGTACTAAACTAAAACGCATGAATTAAAATATGAAAAACAGATAATGTCATCTTAGAAAAACTGCATGTCCATTTCAAATAGATTGCCCTAGTTAGTACGTTCATCCACATCACAGAAAAGAAAGCCACAACAAAATCATTTCCCTTGTGCAAATCGTCCCCCAAATGCCACTCCAGTACAGAATTACCTATCCGTCTATCGGATTGGACCAAAAGGGATTATTATTATAGGTCATTGCCTATCCCTCTTTACTCAAGTTTAGCACAGCTCCATAGAGTTCGTTCTCGTTCCCTTCCAATTTTTTTTATACTTCCAAACATCCATCATTGGAAGCTATAGCTAATACTCTTAAATTTGACTTGAGAGCAAGGACTGCGAATTCAATCACGAAAATTTCAATAGAATTTATGCGTTTACCCTTTGAAAAGGAGTCCAGGCTTGAATCCCTTTGATGCTGTGGCAAGTCAAGCATTCCCAAGGCTAGGGCTCCCCCTTGTTCATCATCCGGTGATCCTTTATCAAGGGAAAAAAATAGGAATCAGAATTCATACATGTATTACCCTTTGTTTTACGTTGAGCTCTTTGCCCTTAATACACTGATACTATACCACGTGATACTGGATTTTACTTAATTTATAATTTGCTACTTCTGTCCTTTCTACGAAGGACTCTCCCCATGTGCTCCCTTTTGGATGGTAGACAGACCCAGAGAGCAAAAGTTGATATTCGCAGGAATTGGGTCAGCACTTATATTTGATTTATTATCAGCATACAGTTAATGGATTTACCGATGTATGGCTAATATATCAAAAATTATATAGACTCGCATAACCAGTAAATCCTTTCTTTGCGGTAAAATCTAAGCTGTAATTCTACCAGGACCTTACTGTCTCCGAAATAATTTTCTGATAAAAGAGGTTCAGGAACAAGGGAATTACTTCAAAGTCAACGGTAATCTATCGAGGGGCGGTAGTGGCCTTAAACCCGGATATCTTCTTATAATGAAAATCTCCAAATCTAATATTCATAATCAAAATGGGGACACAAAGGGAAATCCAATATCAAATTGACTTTCTCCATCGACGTTGGGTATTCAACAGTGGCAAATTTTAAATAATGCATGTATATTGGTATAAAAGGACACTGGAATGGCATAATATAGTTCTACCTACCTATAACAATCAGATGCAACGTCACCGTCAGCTTCGGCTCTGTATTCACCTGACACTCATAAGAAGATTCGTCCTCCTTCCTTACAGAGCTCAACTTCAGGGTCCACGAGTTCAGCAGCTTACCCTCCCTCAGTAAAGAGACTCTGGGGTTGCTTGTGTAAATATGAGTTCCAGATGTGAGAATATGAAGATCCTTTTTTCGAATCCAGGACACCTAAAAACGGAAGTAATTGAAAAGTCAAAAAGTTTTTCAAGTTGCCCATATAAAAAATTAATTTTGACAATTGTGTTTGCTCGTTTTAGATTGTCATCAAAGTGTTCCTATATAGGCTCTGACAGTAACATGCTTTGACAGAAAATGCATGGTTGACCTTTACCATCCCAGGTCATGTTAGACAAGGGATTATAGGCAAAGGGAACTTTTTCCACCCACATATTACTCTTCGGTTCTGTCTAAATTATGATGTTAGCAGCATTTCAGTTAAAAGATTAAGGAGCTTCAGGACATTCTCGCGACCATTTTCCTGGAAGAATCCCCGGATACCATTTTACTTTAAGTTGAATCCATCATCGTCATCAACATCATCACCAACCAAGATGAGAATTGCAAGGAAATACTTGCTTCAAATAAGAAAATAAAGTCACGGAAAAGGGAAAAAGAGGGATCCACCCAAAACTTTCTCCCCAGTCATGTTTTGATTCATAGCCACGCATCTCCTCTCATAAAGTGATGCTCTGGTTACAAATGAGGAAGGTGTGTTCATCTACCACGGGGAAAGGGGGGAAATGAAATGAACCACGAAAAATGGCCTGGTCGAGCAAACCGCTCGCTCTTCCATTTTTCGGAATGGAGAGCAACTTATTTCACTCTTAATCCGCGGATTTCAGGTATACGAAAGTTAGAACAGTTTTTTTCTTCTTCTCTTTCTTTTTACTATTTTCCTGAAAGCTATCGACTTTCTCCTTCTGCTAGACGATTATGTGCAGTGAAACCTTGTAATTGTTGTACACTTGATTTATCTACAAGGAAGGTATATAAAAAGGTAGCACCGTCTTTTTTTACGGCTTAATCGAATCGATGAACAAACGCAAGATGAAAAAAATAGGAAAATGAAAAAAGAGAAAACATAATAGTATAACGCATCGCCAGCGGCGGATGGATGGACTGACTTGACTTTAAGTGAGGAGAAGAAAGTGCACCTGGCTTGTTAAGTCTGCAGCTTGAGAAAAAAACTCCATGAAGCGTAATGGAAAGGGAAAGTAAAAAGTACTCAAAGCAACCACACACAGCTTGGCATTTATGACTTGGAGCTATGTTTAGTCTATATAAAGAATCAGGAAGGTTTTTACTTTTTGTGTTATTTATAAACAGGTTGGGTTTCATCCCCGTGGTCCTTTCCCCCTTTTTTTGTTTTGGGTTAAATAACCCAAAAAACTGAGCTTATTTTCCCCTCTTCATATTCTCTTCATATTTTCTCTCTGTATTTACTCCATCCGCTTTCACACAATAGGAAAAATAATAAAAGTAGCTTTTTACTCTGTAGTTGTTTATGTTTGGTGGGGAATTATGAATGGGCTTGAAAAAAAAGTTTTCTTATATGGGAGAAATGAAATTATAGCATTCCGCCCTCGTCCCTTTATTTATCTCCGAAACATCAAGGAAGCATTAAGATAGGTATGCCTTGAGGTGATTATCCTGTTGGTTCATCAATTGAACCCTGGGACCGGGCTTTTGTGGAGGATTTTAACCTTTTTAACCAAAATTAATTATGAAATATTCTTCTCCCCAACGACTTATTTCTCGTGGGTGGAACAAAGGGAATTAGAGGGAGGGGAGTAGTGCTCACACTCAATGAACATATTTTTAAACCACATAAAAGTTTTTTATCCACGAGGTAAAAATTTCATATGCATTCCAATTACCACCCAATCTCATCACGTCAATTTACGATCAAAAGTACTGGAATGACATTAGATAACATTAAAAAGAAAATTGGAAAAATATGGAGACACTCACTCAACCCGGTTAGGAAATTTTGCACTGCTCTTGTTTCCTCCATTGCATGGTGAAGATTCGCGAAGAGATGCGAAAATATGCAAAATATTTTTGCGTAGATGAATTTCTCAGCGAATCTTTCCCCGAAATTATATCCCATAAACCTACAAGCTGTAAAAATGCAATAAAAGTAAAAAGCATGGCAATCAACACTTTTCACTGCCGCTCTTTATTCCGATGTGATTTCCCAGTACAGGAACTGGCAATAAAAGATTTGAATCTCCGAGTTGAAATATTATTATTGTGGAAATGAAAGTGGAAGGAAGGGAAATATACTTGGCTAACTACCATTTGTAGGTTAATAACAGCGAAAATCTATTCATGGGTATGCAAATCTCCGGCTGTACCTGCGGAGTTCGTAAAAGTTTTTTGGCGGAAACGAACAGGTGAATCGGCGGACTACCGCTACTATGAGAAGTGGCTACCGTAAATCTTCTTTTTATAGCTTGGTTCCAAGTACAGCCGGTCCGACAATTTGAATTCAGATTAAAACCTTAGTATTAATAGAGGACTTACGGTATGTTTTGTGTGGCTGTACGTTCATTTTCATATTTATTACGTAGCTGAAAGCTAGTATAGCGATCAGTTGGATGTCCGTCTGTCCGTCCGTCCGTCTGTCCGTACGTCCGTCCGTACGCACGATGACTTTTGAATGCGTTGACCATTTTCTTTAAAATTTTGTATGCAGGTATATATGGTTAATTGCAAGAACGGTATTGCATTTGGGGGTAATCCAATCACTGAAAGGGGGTCAAAGGTCAAGGTCAATAATTTTTTAAAATGAAAAGGTATATTGAATGGGGTATCAAAAGAAAGCGTTTTAACTGCTGATTTTAACAAGTTAAGTGTAGTTTCTGTAGGTGTCATAGTCACTGAAAAATCACTGCTTAAAGTATTAATAATTGATTTTTTTTGCAATTTTAAGCTTTTAATTTTTGAAAAAATCATTAATATCATTATAATTATTTAGTAGTTTTACTTTCAGCTACGTTATTCTATTAATTATGATCAATTTATTTATGAGAGTACTTAAAAATCGAAAGCTGCGTGCTTTTAGTTAGATTTCAGCTATGGACCATGCATCAATTATGAAACTCCATTCTTGGAAGAAACAACGGAATTGGAATACCATTGGTTTTAGAGCTTCTGTTTTGATTAAATGGGTCATAGTCATAATACGGCTTATCGTTTGCTAATGGTCGACCGCAGCGAAATTGGAACGAAACATGGTACAAATATCATTGAATTCGAAACCAAATATTTAAAATTATTAAATACAATACTACAAGGATTCCCAGAAATGATTCATTCATATTTGCTCAATAAATAGTCTACAATAATAATAATGACGTGTTTTTTTGATGTGTTTAATAATAGTTCTATTATACTAAAGTATGCCTAAACTAAGAAAATTAATATGACTAAATATATTGTGGTTGTGGGGTAAAAATCGGGGAGAAACAATACTGGCCCTATTTTTCCCTTTTCAATTTGTTTTTTTTGTATGGAACTGGATATTTTTTCATTAAGTAGCTCTCCATGATTTTCTCATTTCCATTCTTTGAACAATTTCTTTCAGTATAGCATTGCATATCTATATTTAAAACTTATAAAGAATATAGGTAGGTATACTCTATAGACTATCTGAAGTTTATGAATATGAAGTAGGGGAAATTAATCTCCTGAATTACCATTCTCATTTTATCATTCCGGCTTTCACCCTAGATTTCCCACGAATAGTAACGGCGTGTGCATCACGGGATAGCTATATAGCTCACTGGCTGGCGTGTCATTCAATAGACCTACTTCACACCCACACAGTTTGCCAAAATTTGAGTGGGACATTTGCATTAGAAAAATACCTGTGGGCTCTATTCAACCCTATGTATTTCAAGTTTAAGTTCAGACAAAAACTATTCTCTCATGGTGGGTGCATGCCAATAACTTCAAGAGTGGTTTTTTAAAGAGGAAAGTCTAACTATATTTTGGTTGTCCTTGTCCTAAATCCAGAGAAGCCCGAATTTAAAAATCGAACAAAATTATTTTTCAAAAGATCGATTATCAGCCCACTGGGCAACTTTATCCATTCACTTTAGAGTAATATGCACCATCATGATCATTTCAGCATATTTTGTTCGCTCGTAACTCTAGTGCAATTTTTGTTTGCAAATTTGACTTGCGAAATTGTTTTTGCCAGTGGGTACTTGTTACGACTACCATATTTTAAAACATTCATAAGGACACATTACTTCTGGGTAAAATGTTGAGCCATTCCAGCACATTCTCCATCATCTGCATATTGTATTGTACAGTTGGCGAACTTTAATAGTGCAATCATCATTTTTCCTTGCCACACATGCATCATATTCACATTTTTCCCGTGATGCTGATGATGATGATTAGGGTCGACTAGAGGGGAAACGGCCTCTGGCCTAAAATATACGAGATTGCAAAAATGATGATGATGGGATTGTTAAGGGAAAGTTGTGTAGTGAAAGCTAAAGTTACATCAAACGCCATATTGCTTCTCCAATGGTGAAAGTGAAAGTAGACCAGTGATATGCGATGTTCCCTCTCTCTGGTCCAACGATACCGACGGTGGGAGCCGTGCATGGACATTCACACATCATAATATTGTACATTACCCAGACGGCCGACGTACAACACATGTGAAATGTGCTGGGCTACGATATTTCTGTGACTTATTTTGTTCCCTAACCATAGTCCCAGATCCTTTTTTTCTCTCGTTCGCGAACCCTCGAGTTGGGGAAAAATTGCACGAAAATCCGTCAGAGTCAAGTCAATTTCTCTCTTTCATAACTCTCTCAAAACTTTTCACCAAGCTCATATTTTAGCACAAAAATAGAATAAATTGCAAGAGCAGAGAATATCCAACGTCGGTGAAAGACGAGGGGAGAAAAAAATGGCGCTTATATAATTTATGGTACTAAACCTATTATGAATAAAAAAGGGGGTCTTCGATAACTCTGGATTGGGAAAGTTATGGTATGAGACGAGAGTCTAGGAAAACTAGGTTTATAGAGATGTCTATATGATAAGGCTCACTTTTCCATTACTCCTACTTCAGCCTTTCCTTTTC
>JAQGAG010000432.1:0-16108 GCA_034696835.1 Lepidocyrtus lignorum
TGGCATATTGGTGGCATGGCAATCAAGTTTGTGCGATGTATATTACTCAACGGGTAATAGCATTTGTGTATGTGTATGTAATCGATTAACTATGCATTAAATTTAAATAGCTTCTTCGCTCTGCTAACATTTAGTGATTATATTTATCTTATGCAGTTTTAAATTCTGCGTCGACCCCAACTATTTATAAGTTGTTAGCAGGGCGAACACGTATACGTATGAATACTTTCTATGGTGTAATAACATTTCTATAAATAAACGTAGGTATATGAATGAAAATCGTTTGTTACGGCGTCGACAAATCGACAACAAACGAAACATAATTTTCTTCAGCGCCAATTTTCAAACGATTTTTTAGTTTGGGTAAAATGATGGACTTTTCATGGTTGTTAAACTTCCCCCTTCCCCCAGGGGTAAATTTTTAAGTATTTTTTACTAGCCATTTTTTCCTAACGGCTTCCCGTATACCAACGGCTTCCCGTATACCAACGGCTTCCCGTATACCAACGGCTTCCCGTATACATATTCGCCGCCTTGGCGGTGCTGGCCGTACTAGTTTTAAATAAAAGGAAAAAATCATTTTTATTCTTCCCAAATTATCCCAGGTAATTAAAAATGATCTCCGTTTCTAGTTATTTGCAAGGAACTGATGGATCTTTAATGACATTCGTTCATTGATTTTTATTTCATGTCGAATATTATGCTCAAATATCACAAAAAAAAATAAATACTAGGTTTGCACATAAAAGTGTCCAAGCATCATCCAGTTCATTATAAAATTTGCAAAAAATTAGTGCAAAATTGATACCAACAGCACCCGGGGTTCCCAGGCGGTCACCCATCCAAGTACTAACCGGGCCCGACGTTGCTTAACTTCGGTGATCAGACGAGAACCGGTGTGTTCAACGTGGTATGGCCGTTGGCGAAGGGTATAGTGAAACAAGCCATACTTGCCAAGCTCACTTCCTCACTCCTGAGATAAAAAAATGATCGAATCGAGCACGATGCGTCCGATGCGATGATCCAATGCATAGCATGTTTCTGTTTTCGGGAAAAGTGAGCTTTTCTTGGTAAAAGCGGCCGGTCTTCAGCTGTGTGGTAAAGGTTGTTTTGTTATTTGTGTGAGGAGTTTGGTGAAAGTTGTAAGTGCTAAAATGCATTTTGTCTGGTAATTTTTCCAAAATATATGGTAATTAAGCTGATCGTTAATACGAGTTTTTCAGGAAGTGGTTATCATCACATCACACGCAGTTAAAGTTAATTGTTCAAAGGGTGAAACAATCAGATCAACTTTAAAATGAATCCAGCACTGCGAAGGGCAGTGCACTTCATTTGTGCGGCTCAGCAGTGCATTGCTAAATCCAGATTTTTGGCAGGAGCGCCGATAAGCGTTGAAGCTAGTAAAATCGGTAAGATTATCGGTATTTAATTTTAGATTGGCTATTTAAAATGAACATTTAAAAGCGACGAACGAAATGAATGATCTCATGAATGAAAATAGCATGTTTT
The DNA here is from genome assembly GCA_034696835.1 of Lepidocyrtus lignorum. Classification (NCBI taxonomy): domain Eukaryota; kingdom Metazoa; phylum Arthropoda; class Collembola; order Entomobryomorpha; family Entomobryidae; genus Lepidocyrtus; species Lepidocyrtus lignorum. The sequence continues at coordinate 1,510 of JAQGAG010000432.1, forward strand.
TATTTAACATTTAATCGTCATTTTTTGCTTTTAATTATTCCAGGTAATCATTCTGGAGTAGTGACGATCCCTTATCGAGGAATTCACAATTATGAGAAGCCCTACAGATACGTGTTAAACCAGCGGAGGGAGAAGGAGAAGTTTAAATTTCCGGAACGATACTCAACTCCTAAACCAAGATATAATTTTTTAGACTGGTAATGATAGAGAATTAAATATGATGTGTCTGAAATTGTAAAACCATCTTACTGTCTCTAACAGTTTAATTGACAATTTGTAATGAATTTTAATTTTATTGGTGATTTTGAAATGGCAACTTATCCGTAATATTTTAAATCTACCTTTAAGGAACTACAAAGCGGAGATTTTTGCATTTGGGAAGCGGCTTGGGGAGGACTTCGAGGATACCCTACTTCGGGAGGCACTCACAGATCAATCTTATATTCACAAGGAGAGGTTGAAGCAGGAGGAACTGGGGATTGACACCTCCGCCTTGGAGATGAAGAGCAATGATGAGCTGTCCGAGCTTGGGGAGCAAATAACTAAAAGCGTTCTGTTTGAATTTTTACGGAAGGAAATTCCTGGATTTCCGGCTGAAGGCCATTAGTAAGTTTCTTACAATTAAATAGATTAATTAAATACATTTAATTTTATAGTTTTAATTGGGAATTAAAGAGTGAAAAATTATAGTTTGTTAAGAATGAGTAAACAAAATTGATATATCGTTTTTTATGTTGATTAACTAGTGCTCTGAGTAAATACTTGATGAATATGGAGACGATGGCCAACGTGGCTTCCAATTTGGGAATGAAGGACTTGATTTTATGCCAGGTATTTTAAAAACCGGACGTGTTCAAGTTTTGTTATTTTGTGAATAATGAAGATTTTAATTAATGTATGAACTATAATCTTTTTTTAAGGAATATCCACCAACTAGTGAAACCTATTCCCGATCAATGTTTGCAATCATTGGAGCCGTCGAGAAATCGTCAGGACTTGAGCGAGCACACAAGCTTGTAATAGACTTTATTGCGACATTACTTTGCGGAAAGGATATCAACGAACTCTGGGATATCCCAAGGCCATGGCAAATGATGGTCGAGATTGCTCAACAAAAGGGGGTGCATCCTGTGGAACCCAGGCTAATGAGGGAGGCAGGGCGAAATACCATTCATTCTGTTTTTCTCGTCGGAGTTTATGACAAAGACAAAAAATTGTTGGGACAAGGTAACTTTTCTAGCAATATTTTATTCGAATTAATTGAACAAAGCTTTTGCTACAAGTAATTGATGAGGGTATTATAATTTTTAATCTATTAATTGACCTTTAATTATGTTATTTCTTAGGGGCCGGTGAAACCCTAGACATAGCACAAGAAATGGCCGCCCGAGATGTTCTGAAAACGTTTTTCAATACCAGAGATCCCCGCCCACCATTTGAGTTTCAGTCAACAAATGTTCCTTATAAACTGATACCGCATGTTCGAAACATTCATAAATCTTATAAACCTTAAATTATTTTGAGCTGTGTACATGCTTTATATAGACTAGCTGTAGGTGTTTAATAATAAACTAGGATTTTTTATGTCGAAAAAGTTTGGAAAATGTTTATAAAGGCATTATTTTGCTATTTTGAGTTTCATCCACTTTCTAGTTGTAAGTTGTAACTTGTACATAGACCGAAATATGAAACCAGTTAATTTACAGTTACTCTAACGTAATAATTTCTGCACCGCAGCCTAATCTGGAATCAAAGCGATCAAATGGTCTTATATTGCACACTTGGTGGGATAAATACTAGTTGTACTAAAGAATATTTTATTATTACGTACGAGTAGCAAACAAAAATATGAAATAAACAAACCGATCGATGAATAGTGTGACCTACCTAATTTTACATCAAGAAAACCATGGATGACCTAAATAAAGCTATCAAAGTGGATAAGTCATTAAATTCTGACAAAGATTCCAAGACAGTGTAACAAAAGAAACATCTATACATCTATGTAGATAATAATGAAATGAACCTTATCATGCGAGCGATGATAATTTAATTAATTAATTAACAACTTATTAGACATTTGGTTTACATATAACTTTGAATGGTTAACGAAACTGATATGCATACAGAATTGGGGAGAGAATCCGAATACATTGTAATCAGTACTTCGCCATTTTAACTAGATTTTTTTGCAATTCTCTATTCTCTTAGAACGTTAACCCGGATGGGACGCACTTACTCAAAATTTCTCTAGTTGAACAGGAGAAAGTATGTTTCCGATTTCCGCACTGAATGAATTGGCGTTGGGGCCACCTGGCACTTTAGTCCTTTCTCCCCCTTCCCTTCCGCTTTTCACTCCAAATGCCAAAATATAAAAAATTGTAACGAGAATCAGAACAACTTTGCTGCAGCTTTCTCCATCCATGCATATAATCACAATATCATCATACCATTATACCTATCTCATATCCGAATACATCCATGAAGCCATATCGCATATCACATCACATTATTTTCCTTCATCTCTGACAATATCAAGCTATGCAATCAGTAAATTAGGTGGTATGCCCCTTGCTGTTGTATTAATACCAGCTCTCTCCTTTCATGAAACTGTCAGCCTTGACAAAAGGAAAAATTCTCTTTGCTTTCTCCCCTCCACGCGATTATTTTTACCTGCCCAGTATGCCCCATTATTACCCGAAAAATATTATTATTGTAGCAAAATAAATCCATCCTCTTCATTCCATATTTCTAGCGCAGTGGGACAGTCAAAGAAAGGAATTGGGTGAAAGGAGAAAGTCGGAACAAAATAGGAACATCAACATGGCGTATTAATATTATGTATTGCATTATTACAAATTATAATACAATAAATTTCTCTTAATGCGTGTTCGTGAGAACCTTCATTTATTTATTAGGATAAATCAATGATGAAAATGCTTGAAACTTGTATGAAAACGCATCAAGCATATTTTTTTTTTGCAATAATGCATATCAATTTGTGCCAGGAAGAAAAATGAAGTAAATTGCAAACGCCGATTCCAAATCAATCCCGAACAATGCAAAAAAATGCTACTATAATACTCATGTTTTGCGAAGGTCGGTCATAGATATTATTATATTAGATATTATAGTCATTAGTCAACTTTTCCCTACTCACTTCGATGACATTTCCAGGAAGGAAGGAACTCTTTCGGAACACGTGTGCCGCTAATGCGCATATATATTAGACTCAATACAAAAATGGCAATTCTGTGTTGCAATCATATTACAACGGATTTTCCCCTCTTTCTTTAGTTAGGTGGTTTAATAAGTCTGCTAGGCAGGTAGATAAGCAAGACTAGTACCACCATCATGAAAACGATTGTCAAGCTAAACTAGGTATTTTGTTTGTTCTTTCCAATTTATAAAATGAACATCTTAAGGCTTACTCCGTGCTCAGTTTGGGTTTTTTAGTATATAGGCTTGGAAATTGGAATCGTATTGGAGCTAGTATGCCTTGTTATTTTATAGGGACAGGTATAAATTGGGAGTGCTTCCTGGTTTCCGTGAATTACGAAGTAAAAATTTGAGTGAAAGTCTCCTGAAATTAATTGTTCTACGACTATGACACCGACTCCAAAATTCTCAAGTAACCCCAGCATAGGCCAAAAGAGTAAAGAGAGCTCAAATGAGCTTCACTTGAAGTTGCCAGTCGTGACCAGTGAAAGTTTCAATGGGAAAGCACTGGACGAAATCCCACAAGAGTTGGAGCTCGACAAGGCGTCCAGTACGGATGGAGACGATGATGAAGAGCTCTTTTGTTTCCAATATCTCAAGAGAAACAGGAAGAGGATGTCCTCGGGTAAGTATGAATTGTAAAATGCTTCTGAATCAAGAGTTCTCACAATGCCCCAAATTCATTGTTACTTTACCCTTCATTATCCAATATTTAGAGCTAAGGGATTTGTATGACGTTCTTCAGCATCTACCAACACTTTCTCCATCAGCGTATGGCGCTGGGAGAAAATGTGGAAATGTTTCCAGAGAAAGGACAGTTCGCTGGGTAGACTCCACTTCCAAGATCCTTTCTGCTGGAACCAAGCAGAGAGGGAATTCTCACCCAGCTAAATGCTATCAGACTCCACAGCCTCCTCGACCATCGCTTTCACCCGACTCATCGTTATCATCAACATCGCTATCTCAGTTGAATTCCTTCTCAACTACCTCAGATTGTTGTGCGGTTTGTGCAGAAAATTATGCGATCCCAAGACGGGAGGTTGTAAAAATGACCCATATTAATTTGTATAACTCTATCTTACCACCGTCATTGTTCTCTTTCTCCAGGCGTCATGCAATGAACAAATAAAGTTTAAATTTAAAGTGCTAAAAATAATGCAATGCATCATGCAAATAATCCCACAGATTTCTAATTCTATGTATTTATACAATGAACGGGTGCTCGTATTTTGGAGCTGAAGAAATAAGTAATAAGACAAAAGATAATAATTCTTTTCAGTTTTGTATTTTACTGCGAATACGTATTTTATTTTTTTCATTTTTCTCAAGGCACCCGTACTTCGCACGATGATAAAAAATACTTAAAACCTTCAGCAGGCAATATTATATCTTTTAAATGGTTATCCACACCTTATCCATTTCTTGTTTCGTCTTCTTTTTCTTGGTAAATTAATCCTTCATCCTGTGCTTGCTGCTCCGTTAAATTAATTGGTGATGAAAACTATACTACTTTTACATTTTCTTATAAAAGTATTTGATATTGACCCACTTGACTTTTTCTAACCAGTGGCTATTAATTAATAACCACCCTCCCCAAATGAACGTATGTAATTATATTCTTATTATTCTTCACGATATAAACTAAGACTAAAAATCAAAATTACTTAACACATGGGTTAATTGACAATAATAATATTAAACAATAAATAATGCATAATTGCATGCATAAGAAGTTTGAGTGGACTTATTGCTGGAGACGCGAGGGCGACATGATAACTTGATAACAAAGACGTAAGGTATATCAAATAAGAAAGAAAGTCAAACGTCAGTTTCCTCCATTACATTTCTTAATCAATGTAGGTATTTTGTTTAAATATTAAACTAGCTGGTTGATTCTAATACATATAAGCTGTACGTATAAACGTCTATAGTATATGTATGTCTTACATGTGAAGCGAATTAACTTTTAACGTAAGTGTAAGTATTAACTAATAGATAAGTATAAAGTTTGTTAAATATTTTTGATTTTTTGAACTTTTAAGTAAGAAATGATTACTTAAGTTGGGAATGATAAAGTTATTGTCTACAAACAAACTTATATATTACTTAATGATTTCAATTACAAAAAATTATTCAAGTAAAGGAGCTCGCTTCTTTTCAGGTTTTTGGTTGGCAAAAATTAACTACGGGTACTGAGGAGTAATGAATTTAAAGGTTACAATTTGTGGGAATAAATTCCATGTGTTCCTACAACACAACGTACTATAATACAGATTACACATTAGATTAATATGAATTGTCAGCTTGTCTTGTCATACGCAGGACATGACGTGAGAATACAAACATGAAAATCATGCTAAAACAAATGTAGCAATTGAAATGGATAATTTAATTTAACTAAAGTTTTAAAATCATTGAGAACACACAATTTAACAGAGCAAACACTGACAGTAGATCATTTCAGTTTCTCCTTCGTAGATGTAGACTTTAAAACTACAAAAAACAGGGAACTTAACACCTTTAAACTTCTTCAGATAAATCAGCTGTGATTTCAAAATACCGCCTTACAATACCCAATTAATTACAATTAGTACGCAGAATTACAAGCAGTTACACCGTAATATGCAACTTGCATTTGAAACACCTTGGACCAATTACTCGATTGTGTATTTGTAAATTCTTATTGTTTAAATTCAGACAAACTTTTACTTTAGAGCTAACACCACACCAGATGACAACTAACTCATAATTTTTTTTTATCATGCCTTGTTCCGTGTTAATTATTTTAAAATCTACACATTACAATAATAACAATCACCGTGCAGTTCTAGGAAAAATTGATATACTGCTCTTCAGCTTTTCGGATACCCAAGTTTATCAGTCAATAATACCGTTCTTAACTCGCTTTTTAAGATACATAACAGAAAAGAAGAAACAACTGCAGATGCAGGTTTGCATTAAATTAGTAGCTTTTGCAACAACAGTCTTACGCACCATTGAAATTGTCTTAGCACATACAATTAACTTTAAATTGTAATCAAGTTAACTATATTAATATATCATAGTGGTTCTTGTACACGCTCTAACAGCTAAAAATGCATTTCTCTGCAGGAAAAATGCCTATTTTTAAAACAAATGAGATGGAGATATGAATGAAGTTTGTAGAATTTTTAAATCAACTGTAACAATTAATCAAGTAACACAACGACAAACGGCTACTTACATCTTAAAAGTCAATTATGGTGTAAGGCAATATGTGAAGTGGTTCATTTTTATAAGATTCCACAGTCAATGTCTCATGCCACTGGCGAAACTGTCCTTCATTATCATAATTCCCATTTAGGTTGGGAATCTCGTCCCTAATGTATTTTTCCACTTCTTCCTCCTCGATTTCACGTTCCACGGGAGTTACCTCAGGGATTTGTTGATCTATACCATGTTGGTCTACTAATTCAGGATGGAGTGCGACGTTAGCTAAGAGTTCGGTGGTAGAATCCGTAACATATTCTGAAATGACTTGAACTTGTTGGGATATGATATCAGCTTCCGCTTCTCTTTCCAGTCGAAGCTTCTCCTGCTCCAATTCCTCTTCATCTTCACTGTCGCCCCAATCAATTAACTTTCGAGGTTTCTCTTCGGTCGAACTCAGACTTTTTAAATTATTAACGCTTTCAGTCTCTTTATTATAAGAATTAAATAGATCACCGCCCCCACCATCTGACGGTTGTGATGAGGGTGGTGGTGATGGGTCCACATCGTATTTAAAATTTGCAAACTCCTTCAGGATTTCCGGATCTATTGGAGGGAGCTGGGAGAGGATGTCTGCTTCAGATTTAAATGAACTAGCATGTGATGCGTCGTCTGTCACATCTTCTATATCTTGTTTTTTCTTAAGTTTCTTCTTTTCCTTTTTAGACAACTTGTCCAAACTGCTCTCATATTCTTCAGCACCTTGAAAATCACTTCCGGTAAGAACATCTACAGCTTCCCGCTCCATTTTCACACGAAGCTCGTTTTGCGATTTAAGATATTTTTCGACGAATACATTTTGGGTTAATTTTCCCTCTTGAAGCGTGTCGTCAAATAAACCACGCCTTACTTCTGTGGTCGGTGCGTTTAAAGCCGCTTCTCGCTCCTTGAGTTGAATTTCCCTGTCTCGGACCGCATTTTTGGTTTTTTCTGCCTGAGCTTGAGCGATTTTCTCCCGGAGTATAGCATCCGCTGTAACAATCACATCAAAATTATATTAATGCATCTGTTTGACGAAATCGTAAAGCAATCATACATATTTCAATTTCAAATCAGTAAACATAATGGTGACAACATAAAAATTGTTCTGAGTTGGATTGTTAACCAAAACATCATTTGTAAAATAATGATAAGAAAAAACACAGCGTTGTATCTAGAATAACACTTACTATCCAGAACATATTCATTTTTCTTCTTTCGCCTCTTTCGTTTTGACTGAGCCTCGGATTGAGAATTTGCTGCCTCGATATCAAGTGGGGTTGTAGGTGAGGGAACGGTTGAGTCAGTTCCTGGCACAGGCATCTGAGGTGAAACAACGGGTGCCTGACCTGGAGTAGCAGGAGAAGGGGCTGATACGGAAAAACGATCTTTGGACGTAATGCCATCACTATGATCACTTCCCCGTGATGCATAAGAATCTCGACTAATGTCATCTAAAGCTAAGGTAGGATCGTCCAGCGTTCCATTTACAGCACTTCGGGGTTTCTTGGAGGGAGGTTCAACACTGCAATAGATAAACAAAACAATACTTGTAAACAAAAGTGAAAGTCAATTTCTTCCATTTGCTTGTCAAATTACTCTCAATGTGATTGAGATTGATAATGGCCAACAACATTGACCTATAATGAATACCTAATACCCCTATGCCTCTATGATTATTACAAAATGCATAAATAATTAATGAATAAGTGACCAACCTTTCGCTTAATATTGGGCTGTCATCCAACTCTCTGTATCTCTTATTTGCTGCATTTGTCCTACAATTAACCATACACCAATATTGAAGATCAGTCCGATAATAATGCGTATATTCATTCCTTCAACCGATACAATACTGAATGAAGATAAGCAACATCCTTTACCTAGAGACTGTCTCCGTGTTGGGAGCATAGGAGGATATCGATGACTGAAAATGAGAGTTTGGAAAGGGAGACACATTTGAATTATTTGAATTGAATCCCCCCGATAACGTTGGTCCACCCGGTGATCTGGACTTGTGAGGGCTGACCAAACTTCGGGAATTAAGAAATGGACTAGCGGTTGAAGCAGACGGTGATACTAGTTGATTTGCATATGAACTTGATGAGAGTTGAGGATTCCTATGATTATGATTAGGAGTGGAAGGACTTCTATTTGCTATACTACTGCTCCCGTTTCGGTTCCCAGGTATACTATGGACACTGGTATTGTTATTATTATTAGCATAATTGGTCACTGCTCCTATTCTTGGACTCAGACTGTTGGAGTTGAATGAACCCGCGGGGCTCACTCTGGTGGATGTAGAAATTGCCGCTAACGTTGGACTGGATGAGGCAGATATAAAACCAGAACCGAAATTGTGTGGTAGAACGCGATTTCCACCTGGAACGCTTGCTGGACCACCCTCTGAGCCTATGGAAGATGATCCATTGACTTTCGGAATCACTTGCTCCCTCCATTTCTTTACTAGATCTTTAAGTCTTCTTGCAAGAAGAACATCTTTCACTTTACGCCGAAACTCGTTGACAGTCTTTCCAAGGCGCGTTGTCTATAGAACAATACCAATAATAATTAGTACCAGTATTTCCATAATCTACATATTGATATTATTATTAAATTAAATCAAATCAAACGTCAAAATAACGGTTCATTCGGTTTTCTTCTCCACTTACTTCAAGAATCTCCTTTGAGACATTGAGGACCTCCAGCTTACCCAGCACCTCAAGGATCAGGGGCATATCCTGGACCTATAACACAAACACAAAAACGAATTTTATTTTCTATTTCTAACCCCTGCAACCTTTCGATCATCAATTTCAATCAATGCACTCCAAACTCAAGTGCTTTAACGAAGCATTTCCGGTTCCATTATAATATTCTCAACTTTCACTAATCTCCCGCAAAATCGTCATATATGATATGGCCAATGACAGACAAAAATATTTTAAAAAAATAGCAGACCTTTCCATCTTTTATTAAAGCTCCGTCCAGAAAATAAAAATACAAGCTTAGCCAACAGCCAATGCACCCAATCGCATATCAAATTATCTTATCGGACCACTTTATCAAGAAAAGCAATGTATTGGACTTTATCAAACGTCCCATTAGCATAAAAAATGAATTTATTGATATTGTTTTAATTTTATTGGCTATTATGGAGCATTTAACTGTGTACACAAATTATATTAATTTTCATAAGTCCATTCAACCCCATTCAAAAATCTTACATTGTATTCGGCATCCACAGCTTCAAGTAACTTTGCTCGAAGGAAATAAGGCTCCTGCTGGTGCTCCTCCTGCATCAGGCTGAAGGAAGTTGGCTGAAGAGAATTATTTCCCGTCGTGGGTGCCAGCTTGGTATTGGAACCAAATCTGTGGAGGGAGGAACCAACACAAACTTTTACAATTCAACCGTTCACAACCCCTCCTCCATTCCATTCACTAACTTCCCCAAACTTCAATATTATGCTAAATATTATGCTCATTTGTGGAAATTTTAACCTTGAACTATAAATTATCTTCCCGAAACAGTTAAGTTCCCCCTCAAGATATATCAAAATATGTCTTGGACGTAATTACTTAATTACGATTTAAAATTAACTTTTTTTACGAACACAAACAGGAGTTTAAAAGGGAACACAAATTAAAACCATCAGCTTTTGCCACACTCCACTCATCAACTCCACCCTTCTATCATTCAAGGGCATTTAAACTTTTTACTGTTCGGAACTCAGCTGAACCATGAAACCCTCCGGTTTACTTTCTCCAGTGGCGGCCAGCTCTTCAGGACTTTTGTAAACATATGAGCATGTTCACTCACTCCACTCCCATTCCCATAGCAACAGATGCCCCAAACAACTTCCAAACTTTACAGTTCCAATCCAATCCAATTCATAATTTTTAGAAACGTTGAGATGGGCTCATGTTTCGGCTTTGATAAATTTTTCTACGCAAAATTTTTTCGCAGATGTGTTGATGTGTACAAGGTCACGTGACCCTTGAAGGTAGCGAAAGTATGTTACAATTTACAGTACAGTTGAAGTATTCCCTATTCTTACTAAAAAAAAGTCCAATTTTTGTTAAATCGCTGCCTTACATTCGGATGGAAGTTATTTAGGTAAATACCTTCAGAAAAAAATGTTTTCATTTTTGCAAATATTCCAATTTCCAACAATAAGTTTTATCAACTTCTTTTCGTAAAAACCGAATTAAAAATATCATGTTTGGCCCCTCATCTGTGTCCTTTTTTTGGCCCATTTTAACTTTTATTATTATTATTAAGGGAGCCATAATTATCCATTCTATCTATACCTTATCTACATATCTCTAATAGAGAAATGAGGTATACGGGAATACGGATGCTGAGATAAGACAGGTGTTTCCCCTTCTATACTAATTACAATCCATCAAAACGGCAAACTTAAAGATTACGCGAAAATCCTCCCCAGTCATTCTCCATTTATATATTGAATCAAAACACACAGAAAATTTTATTTTGCCCCGTCATTATACAATTAAATATAAATACTACAATATTTACTACAATTTATTATATTTATCTTTTAAAAAGTGTCTTTTCTTGGCTAACACTTCTCTCAAGAAAAAAAAAATTCTACAGTTTTTACTCGCGAGTTAATAAACAGAGCTCCCTTTTTCTTTACTTTTAAACGTAACGTAACGCAACGTTACGTCTCTTTTATACGTCTACCTCCTGCTTAAAAACATTTTTTTTTGTATTGGTATAAAAAAAATTTCGTTCTGAAAGTAAGGCAGCGATATGCTATAGTCTAAAAGTTATGTATATATATAAGCAAACGTACAGCAGCGATCTGCACTGATGGCAAACATGGACTGGCATTATTGGACGATGTGCAGCCCCGGTATATGGACGGCGAGATGGAAAAAGTTGAACATGAACATCGCATCGCATCGAGAAGACTGACTGACTTGTGTAGAGCCAGTAGAGTTGCTTACAGCAGCTCAGCTCTTTCCCTTCTGACAAAAATGTACAGAGGAAAAGGATCGGAGAATCCTTTCTGCACATTTTAACGTACATAAAGAGCAGACCACACACACACATAACATAACATAAGCATAAAAAGATCCTTTGCAGAAACAGGCAGAGCTAGAGCTAGAGCCGTAGTCATAAAATATACTGACTTCATCCCATTCCCAAATTACTATTTTTCCCATACACATCCACTCAACTCACTCACTCCATCATCCCCCTTTTTATACACATGGTGGTAAGGGGAGGGGGAGGAGACCTAAATAGTATATTATGCAATTGTTTAGTCAGACGCAGACCGTTCTGTTTCTCTTCAAGCCATAAGGCAAGCGCAAGGCAATATCGTATTTATACATGAAACATGAGGGAAAAAAGTTATATAGAAGAGGACCAGCAAAGTATAAACTAAACCAAAGTCACATACATAAATTGATAGGGAAGGAAAAAGGGATATAGAAGGGATGAAATCATATACAAATGGTCACCTTTCATATGAATTAGCTTTAAAAGTTACTTGAGTAAATACAATAGCAAGCTATAACACTAAACAGAATGGATTTTGTGTAGAATAAAATATTATCCTTTTTTTTACTATGTATATTTCTTTTGCATGAGTTGGAGTAGAGCATACTAATATTAATCTTAAACATGTCCACCTACCACATACATTTTTATACTCATTTTCATTTCATTTCCACTATGTACCATATTTCATATCCTATACTTTAGCTTGTTTAAGTGTAGAAAAAAGGGTTAAACATATTATTTTTTACCTTAAGCATATAGCAAAGATGTAGGTTTCTCCCAGCTCATACATTTTTACAGATGAGACGACATACAGCAGCATATAGTAGACAACAGGACATGAAGTTTGTTCTTGTTCATTTCATGAGTTGAAAAAATAATTTGATGTCGAGAACCATGATGCTTTTCGCTTGGGAACACGAGCAGCACAGAAGAAGCCCTTTCTGTTCCTCTCGCCAGGCCGATCTGGCTCTAGATGTGAAGTCAACAAGGTTCTCAGCCCCCAAAAAAATATTTTACTTCGATGCGATGGTCTTCAAGCCTGATATTCTGTCTGGTGTGGTACATCGCATGCTGCTGGTTGGATTTGTTGTAGAAAATGTAGAGAATTGACTGAAGCGGAGATCCCATACAAAATACATTATGCATTTATATATTTTTTTCCTTGTTGGTGGCCACATCGCATACAGAATCCATAAGAAAACTTTTTATTCTAGTGTAGTCCTCTATGCCATGGTATGGTGTGCAGAGCTGTAAGGAACTTTACTCCATTGAATAAAATCAAAATCATATCCTTTTGCATTTGCCCTTTTCTGTTTCTCTTCAGACTGCTGCTGTTGTTCATGCTGTAGATATTTAAGATCCTTCTTGCTTTTCAGCCTTATTTTTTTCCTTGGTCTCCTTCTTCATGGGATTGCAAATCGCACTCCAAAATGCAATGGCTTTGGTGTGGTGGGATGAGATTGAGTTGGATTTGGTTGGATCCAATATACTCTCCTCTCTCATATCAGGAGAGAAGGAGAGTTTTTCGACATTTCAACTTTTTATCGTCATCATCCACCTCCTTTTTCTTCATTTAGGCATATTCCACTCTTCTGCCTCCATTTTGAAGAGATTTTGGTGTAAAAATGAGAACTTTCATCAGGTTCCATCTTCTTGGATGTAGATAGGCTGTAGCTTTAATGAAGACACTTTCGTGTGACTAATTCCTGCTCGGCTTTCCCATAAAATCGAGAATGAGATGAGGAGCTTGTCTGCGAGTTGTCTTGATTTTAATGACATTTCCTCCTCAGAAACAAAGATAGTGATTGAGTCGCGATTTGGGTTGAAACCTTCATGGTGGGGCTGCCCCTTGCCCTCCTCCAACGAACAATTAACGTCGAAGTACATGATTATAGTTATGGCTTAAGCTCTCTCAATGAGTGTTTGATCTCAGATTATGGCTAATCCGGAAGAAAATTTTTCGTTGAAAAAATCTCAATTACTGTTTTTTGACTATGTACTTTACTTAAGTTTTGAGTTGAGTCTTTGATTTTTTTTCATGCGATTCAGGTAAGATTATTTGGAAAAAAGAGGTCGGCTTTTCGTATAAAAAAGTAAGTCTATTCTCATTCTCAACTGCAACTCCCAAAGCTCAGCATAAACCTCGCAAAATATGGCTTATACAATACTTTTTCGAGCTACTGGTCTCTCCTTGTTTGAGTAAACCTAACGCAATGCATATGTACGCATGCAAAAATGGCATAACATTTTTTTACAGCAAAAAGCTGAAATTGGAATGTAGATATTTTACTCTACCTTGCTCGCCTAAGCATAATTTAGGTCATACAAATAATTTTAAGCACACTTCCGGCCCTTATCGAATATCATACTATAGCAGCCAGTGCGCAAAATGAGGGAAAAAGACCCGGACTTGGGGAAAGCAGAAATGGCAAAGAAAAATACTCAATTATTTGTGGGGATTATCCTTTCTAGATTTAACTAACAATGAAAATCAAGGTTTGCAATCCTTCTGATTATTATTGCGAGGCAAGTAGGATTGTTAATTGTTGCAATTCTCTGAATGTACTCCTCTCCATTTAGTTTATCCTTCGCCTTCAATATTCCGTTAAAATAATATATGGATTTCGCTGCTGAATTGAATAGAGAATACAGCATGAATATGGATGTTGTACTATGAATACGTAAATGTAATGATCGAGATGGACGTTGATTTTGATGACGATGATGATATGGTTTTAACCATGCAATAGCTTTGAATCAGCCTTTCAGTCCTGTTGTTTCTCTCCTCTAGAGAGCTTGTAGAGTTGCAGATGTTGATGTTGCTGCCATCCTATGGCTCTTCCTCTTCGCATATGGCATGGGTCTCTTTTATCCACTCCAATTCCGACCTTTATAACGCTGACGAGCGATGATCCAACCAAAGGATCATGTTATATGTTCAATGTTCATGTAAACTTCTCTCCTCTTATTTAGACCAGGCACAAAAACTCTTTTTAGTTTGTTCTCTGACTAAAAAACGCATTCACAAATGTACCGTTTGTGTTAAACGATGCAATTTACGAACGCGACCTGCAGAAACGCAAACTGCTAAATTCTTTGAATAAGCAGTTATTAGCC
>JAQGAG010000433.1:0-16107 GCA_034696835.1 Lepidocyrtus lignorum
GTATGCATCGCATTAAAACAATTTTTGTGGGGAGTTGACGTTCGAGAAATATATGGATGGATATATGCACTCCCCAACAATATGTGGAGGGTGGAGGGGACCTCCCCAAATATTTTTTAGGAATAATAATTGGGAAGAGTTCACAAAAACCAGATATTTCATGTCGAACGTTGCTTCACGCCTCCACCGAAGAAAAGTTGAACAGTCAGAAGTTAAAGATGCCATTTTAAAAAGTTAAAAGTTCTTACAAAAACACAGTTGGCGAGGTTCAGGAGAAGCCCAACCGGGGAGAGGTAAATACTGTGCTTTTTCATGAGTCTAGGTCAGAGGAATGGGAAATGTAAAATATTTTTTTTAGGTTTTGAGAACGAGTCAGAAAAGGCCCTCAATCTTCCTCGTTGAAAATATCTATTATGTAAATAGACTTAAGACAGACCTTACACCCATAAAAACAACTCTGCTCTGTAAACTTACGTCATGTCTTTTTTCACTTTATAAACTGTTGTCGTTTATTGCAAACAAGGAGTGAAGAAAATACTCCAGTTTTACATCTTTTTTCCCATCAGCGAATAAATGAGCTAACACTCAACTCAACATCATCAAGTGCCATTTTAGTTGGAGGGGAGAAGCCCTCCCTGTCGGAATACGAAAGTCAAGTCCACTTTATCTGATCGATATATGAAAGTCGTTAGAACTAAAGTAGATGTGAAAATAGGAAAAAAATACAAATATAAAAAAATGCTTAAAAACTGGTAGGTAGTTTGGACTGGCATATCTCATCTGGAGCGATAAGACCCAGATATTTAGGGCAGACCTGCTTCTCAGTGAAATGGAATGAAATGGGGGAAATAGTGAGAGAAATGCTGGATGCCCTATATTACCTACCTAATTCTGACTTAAAAAAACTTTCCCTTCGTAACAAGTTATTATAGCGCGATGGCATCAAAGTGTGGAGGAAAATGACTCCAGAGCACTCGAGCACACATGTACCCTCCACGGATTTTCTTGCGATATCATCCCCAATGTTCTTCCTTGTACTGTCATATCGTAACTATCTCACATTCCAGTGATGATGATGATGATGATGATTATCATCATCATTTTCATCTGATATCTCACTCTAGTATAAAATTATATTTTATGTTGAGCAAACGTGTCTAACATGATGACCTTCGAGGTACTACAAGTTTAACAAAATGGTTGGGATTGGTTTCGGTTGGAAAACGTTATCCAAAGTGAAGGAATGTGAGCGTGCTGATGGTCTGACATCATATCTAATATTATGATACATTCCCTCCCATTTACCTCCATTATCCTTTGTATTTTCCTTGCATCCAAAAATGCTTATCATATCATATCACGTCATCTCCTCGAAAAAAATGGGAAAGTGAACATGTTTGAGTATTACAGTAGGCCCATCCTCAACAATAAAGTAGGGTCCCTGGAGATTTAGCTCTTCATTTTTTCAAAACAGCACTCCAAGGGCTAAAATATGGATGATGACGGGTGTATAACCAGCAGCTTCGTAAGAAGACTTTCTCCATTTATGCCTTTCTCAGAAGATGAAGGAAGGAAATGTCTGAAGCCAGGATCTAAATTCTTTTTAAAGGGATAATCCATAATATATTCAAATTCATGAACCCAACCCCTTCACATTTACACTGGGAGCTGTCTGAGCACTATTCATGCTCTGCATATTAGATGGAGCGTAAAAAGGAGCTGTAAAACAAATGAAATTTTGAAAACATCCGAAATATGTATATTCAAGTGGAATATCCATAAAAATCTACGTGGCAGGTCATTGAACGCTCCTAAATACATAATACATTTTCATTTGCTCATCTTCATCCTTTCTTCTCTCTCCTGAGATGAGAGATAAATTCAACGTGTGTGGGCCATCAAGTAATAATTTTTTTGCGGAAGGTGTAGTAAACACAAAATAGTAAAATGGAGTAAACGTCTTCATTCTAGTTGGCAGGAGGGTCGTTGAAAAAATATAAAGGGCAGCTTTAAAGCTATATTTTTTTATGGGGACCAATTTTTTCAAAAGGAAATGAAAAATTATGGCGGATGGTAAAACACTCATTACTTAACCTACTTGGTATAATAATCATGTAGAACAATGTATATCAGATTTAGATTATCTTTAGGAAAATATCATCAGGATTGATTTGTTTAGTTTGAAGAAGGATTGTTATTGCGGATATGCGTAGAAAAAAAAGCTGCCTAAGTCTTGGATGGAAAGGATGCTCGCTTTTTATTACTTTTTTATTGAAAGATGGAGAAAGCGATTTCAATATAAAATCTCAGGCTGTTTGAAAAGCAAACAGCTAACTTTCGAATATAGAGTGACATGGTACACGGGCACCGACATTCTCGTTACTTTTTAGGAAGGATCTCGAAGATATTCCTAAATTCTTCAAGAAACTTAACTCGTCAAGTGCGATTGTCATTGCCGACTGCGAATGTCAACGGAGGATGGAGGGAATGACAGTGAGCTGGATATTAAAGAATAGACTCATTTGATATTTTACAGCTTCACTTCATGCGTAAGGATCGCTTCTTATCTCGTCCATTCGACAAGTGAGGGATACCTTGTGCATACCAAGTAGGAGGAAAAGTAGGATTGTATGGATCTGTATAAAAACACAAGTGCGCATTCAACTCCAACTCATTCGACAAGTTATATCTGTTCGGGGGAAGGAGAAAATGATTTAGTATTCAAGTAGGCAATGCCTAGCCAAGAATTGGAATGGGGCGAGCCAAAGCATGTGAGAAAATCAGGTCATGATGTGAAAACGATTTGTTTGGGAGATTTTAGCACAGATCTTAGCACCACTGGCCTAACGCCATTACATTGGAGAAAGCCGTAGATTCTCAGGTTTTTTCATGAATCTTCTCAAAATATTCCAAACGCCATGTTTCACGGTTTGCAACCGGCTTTGCGTAAAAAGATAAACAATAACTTTGCATTTATTCGTGCCGAATATTGTTTCAAGAAATGGGTCATACCTCTTACCTTACTTCCGTCTTACGCATATGAGCTAATCTTAAGATGACCTTTTTTCCTTCAAGAGATATGTATTTGGAAAATAGGGTAAAGTGACAATAAAGTAAAATAAAATACGTGAATTTCAGACAATTCCCCCTTTTTGGAGATAAATAATCAAAATTTATTAGTCCACCAGAGTTCCTCTCCTCCTTTAGCCATCTCTGTTTGTCAGGTTAAAGCTTATGTATATTTTCCCTGCCTAACATGAACATCCACTGTTTAGAATGGGGGAAGACTCGGAGGAAATAAAAAGGGGAATTTGTGGAAAACAATGGAAGGGATATATCACAAAGCAAGAGAGCCAAGGATATTTACTCGGTGCTTGGTTCATTCTTCCGGTCCCATTTTGCATTTCACCCAAAATAAAATAGGAGGGAATGTTGGAGGGAAAATGGTTAAGGTGGAAGGTTCCCTCTATTTCTACTCATCTCATCTCTCTTCTTTGTGGAGTTTTTGGGTTTATCCTACTTTCTCTTCAGCTCCAGTGACAACATTCGTGTCCCTTTCTCCTCTCATATCTTTCCGCTTACTTTCTCCCCAACAAGTTAAGCATATGCTTAGGAGCATCAGCCTCAGCGAGTACGACGCTCTGAATTTAGATTGGGTTAGGAAAAGAATAAGTTATAACCTCATTTTCCCTCCTTTGCCGTCACATTATTTTTGGTATTTTGTTATCCATTTGGTAATCCGTATAATGAACAAGTTCTAAACTCTAAAACTATCCGTTTAGTATTCTTGGAACGGGAGGAGAATGAGTTCCAGCCTGAGAAACTATCCGGATCCTTTCTCTTTTCTGTTAAGATTTCATGCATTAAATATTTAGCAGGCTAAATAAACCCGATAACGAAAAAATATGTGCCCTGTCCTAAGAGATAATTATAGATGGGATATTCTTAGAGCATGAAGCATGACAGATCACCTTGCAAAAACAAACTTAGACTTGCGAAAATAGCTGTGGGTAACACTTTCCTTTTGTTTCAAAAACAATCAGAATACATATACACTTGTGTTAATGGGGCTGGCTCCTGATATGCTAAATGGAACAATGAGCTGGAGTGCTTTCACTTTCATGAGGACAGAGGAGAAAACAAGTAAGATTAGAATGCTAATAGACACGGTTGAGCAGGTTTCCAAAGGCTTTGCTATTCCACTTCCTCTTTTCCCCTTTGCTGTATTTTGTTGTCTGCCCGTGGCCGGGTCTAATATGTGAAAAGTGTTTTGTGTAGAAAATTTTAAAATTACCTCTTGAGTTGGGTATGCTCTCCCCTTCTAGTCCAAAACGTTTGTTCTTTGAAATCCATCAGGATGGTATGATGATGGAGGGGTAGTGAAGTGTGAGGGGAAATAACTTAACTAGGGAAATGCCTATCAATGCAATGGATATTTTAGGAATAACTTTAGGGACACTCTAAAAGTGAAAATGAAACCGATCAAAAAGTTTCTGCTTAACTTTCCCCAGCTCACAGTGGCCTAAATTTATCCCCTTTTGTCTGCGTACAAAGCAATTTTATTGAGGATCCATTTCATCTTTTCACGGCTATTTTATAGGCTGAATGTATTTAAGTGGTTTGTGGCTCGGGAAATTTCCAATCCTTTATCGAGCCATGTGTGGGAATGTGGATGGTGGGGTTTCCTACACTTAACATGGATTGGATTAACAAAAAGGGAGCATGAGGGAAATCCAGGGCCCATCACATCTCCCCATTCATTATCATCCTCTGACTGAGAGGATGGAGCGGATATCCTTCCTCAATTCAAAAATTTTAATCCTATTTTTCTCAACAAGCTATGTAGATTCAGGTATGGATGGTGTGTGGTATTCAAACTCCATTCTGGGGGAATTGGGGAGTTGCTGGGTTAGTTAGAATAATATATTTTTTTGGTGGAGGAAGCTCTCTAGTTACGATTATTTGGATTTGAAATCCATTATCTTTTTAGCAGTAGCATGAGTACTGACTACTAACAACTAACTCATCAAGTGCTCTCTTTGCAGGAGATGATAGGATTGAAAAGGGAATTTATTGTAATTTTTACGGGGAAATGCTATTTAGCAAAATACCTCCCTTTTTCACAATTCAGAATGCAGAAGAGCTAGAGAGGGCTTTCAAAAAAAAGTCCATGTAGCTCCCTCCCGTATAATAATCCACATTGAGGATCTTAATCAATCGAGTGGGGAAAGAGAGCAATGCCATTAGGAAGACTGAGAGTGAAGTGGGTTGGAATGGAAGGGAAAAAAATATTCATAGACATATTTACAGTTTATGGAAGACTGGAGCACTACAAAGGATAAATACCAAAGTGAAATGGAATTTCAACAACGCCTATCGATCTCTTGAATGATGATAGGTATTTTGGGGATTTCATGCTTTTATTAAATTATTCGAGAGGAATTTTTAGTTAGTGTAAATTGCATAACATGTAGATGGGAGGATGTGGATAACTTTCACTTTTATTACCTGTAAGCTAAAATTAACTTTTAATTACAGTCCTTTGTGGAATTTGGTCTTCTCTTGGCAAAAATGTAGGTCAATTTCAGGATGGATTTTTAACGACAATGTCGTAATTATAGAATTTCTTCCTTAATAATCCAAAGCTATTTTGCATTTCAAAAACCAAAGCAGAATCCCAAGTCATTCGTTCTAAAATTTCCACATAATGTTTCACAGCAGGGGTCCAGACCTGTCATCTCTATTTCCTGGTTGATACTGAAAACGGTCATCATCACATCCCATTGCTCAACTTTAATTATTTATGGCTCATAATTACTTAAGTAAATTCACTATACAAAAACCATCCAAACCCTAACTGTGTTTTATATGTACAAAAATTGACTTGTTCCTTCATGAAGCAAACAATTTGACCTGTTTCTTTGTAAGGAAGCTTCGACTGACAATTTTAAAAGCCTACCTTCCTAACTTCCCCCAAAATTAAACAAAAAAAGCATTTAAATACTGACTGATGACAATCATTTTGACTTTCAGTCCTCGTCATATTGATCAAATTGGCTATTTTCCCTCACAGTAGGAGTCCCTTTAATGTAGTTTAATGTTGGACTCCCCCAATTTCCAATTATGAGAAATGGATTTGTGTCATTTCAAACTGCACGAAAATTTTGCGAATGCAGCGGCGATTCCATTTCCCCCAATCCAATCCACATCCGAAAAAAAACTCCTGTAAATAGCAAATTCCATATATTCCCCTTACTCGACTCATTCATGCATAAATGTTAAATTGAATTCACAGTTTTCACCCAGCCCATTTCCCGACTCCTTTCTTCATGGCGTGGCTTACTTTTTCTTGTGAAGATGAATGGGACGCTCTATAAAAAATTGGACAAACGAAAAGAATTCCTTCTCACAGAAAAAATTAGTTAATGTAAAAGGGAGAGAGTAAATAATTTGCGAAAAAACTTTTCACTCATTATTAGTCACAGTAGAATGGAAATGATTTTCTAAAAAATCAAAAAAGAGAAAGTTTCACTGAATTAGCTTTTATTCTAGAGCAAACGCCTACATTCATCTCCCATCGCATCTTAACTGTGCTCATTCTCTTATCCCTAATATTTTTTAAAAGCAAGTTCCAAATTGTTGTAACCAGCCTAACTAAACATAAATTCAGTCAAGGGCTTAAGATCCTAGAAAAAAAAGAGATAAATTGGGAATGGTTCAGGGATTTAATGGAAATTAAAAGGATTAATTACATCGTTTCATGAAAATGATTAGACGGCAATTACTTTCCCTTCTTGGGCTTCACTTTCCCCTTATTTGCTATATGCTCATGTGGGCTCATTAATAATAGACGGATTTTCTGTCGTCATCATGATATCCTGTAACAGTTCTTCCCTCCCATGAAGGGAACGTAAACATAGAAGTTTTACTTTTTGCAAAATAAATAATTTGTAAGAAAGTGTTGATGAATGGGATATGGTGAAATATTAGTGAAAATTGTCCTTTTCAAGTTGAGAGAAAATATTACAGAGAACTTAAGTCCTGAAACAAACTAACAGCTTCAATATTGATAATCATAAATGTTCTTAATTTAACCCAAATTGTTTTTCCTCCAACACTACTTAAAATATTAGCCCAGCCTGGAAACTTATGTTGTAACTTGTTTGATGTCGTTTTTCTTCCATTTTGGCGAGGGCCTTCCATTCCATAAATGACTATCTTTACAAAAAAAACTATTACTTTTGGTGTGCCGTTAGAAAGCTTCAGCGTTTAATGGGGAAATAGGGAGGAAAAATGGTGGGAAATGGGGAAGGAGAAATTATATTAAAAAATTAGGAAGAAAAAGTTTATTTTTTTTCGGGGGAAACTAGCAAGAGGTAATTTGTTCTAGTTTTCTCAGTTTTTGATGAAACTTTCTAATAGGAAGAACCGACCATGAGGAACGAGCTGGGTGGTAAATGAGGAGTGGTTGGTGGGCCTTCGAAGTTCCGTGTTGTTCCTTACATTTTGCTATCTGTATAGTCCATAGTTATATAGCTATTCCTGATTCCATTTGGCATCATCAACATTCCAGTTCCACCCACCCCAAAATTGCCCCCTATATTCTTCGATATGACTTGAACTCCTTGAAATATATCCGATATCACTTCACATCACACAAGTAACTAAAGTAGGTATAGTTATTACATTATATTGTGGAAAATAACTGGCAAAGGCTAATGGATATAAAAACTTTGAAAAGTGAAATGATCCAGTCCTTATATCTTTAAGTGGGTGAGATCTTGAGGTACCTGACCGACCCACTACCTTCAGCATTTTAACCAGGAAAAAAACTTTTCCCTTCTTCGATTACACCGCCTTACCCCTTTCCCTCCCCTCTTGTTAGTTTTTCGTCCAGGAGAAAATTAGAAGTAAGGGAAAAGAAGAAAGTACGTATGTATTTTTGGCTCATGATTGACTGCGTACTCCTATTCATCCGTACTGGACGGGGAAGAAATTAAATGGGAATGTGGAGCAGCCACCACCACATTCCAAGGTTAGCTATCCATTACAAAGTTATAATCACGGAAGAAAACTTTTGGAGAAAGTATGGGAAAAACATGACAAGATCTGGAGGAATTGGACAATCCATCCGGTTTTACAAATTGCTGGGGTGTTCGTGTGAAGGGAAAAAGATAAACTATGCGATGGAGTTTTAGCGAGGCTGAACTGTACAGTTTTGTTGTCGTTCTAGCTTGGAATTATGTGCGGAAAACGACGTGGTTTTGTTTTTCCTGAAATTTCGCGAGGGGAAAAAGGGTCGAGGGAGGGGAATGAATGGAACTCATTTTAGTTATTTCTTAGCTGCGAAAATTTATTATGCTTTTGAAGATCTCTTGTCTTTTGTCTTGACTGCGTTACAAACTATTTACTTATTTAATTACTCAAGTGCTCTGCTAAACTTTAGTGGAATACTTGCGTGTAGGCATCCATCTTAAATATCGTTCATGTCTGTGGGTTAATCAAAATGTATGAACAGTGGGGCAAAATGGAATTATTGCGACTGGAAAGGGAAAAACCACACAAAGGCATAAGTATGCATATGGGCACGGCTCCTTCATGTCCTCATTCAAAAGTAATGAATGTCAAAAGACAAAAACTACCTGCCTATATGAGCTGCGTGAAAAAACCCAGCAAGTTTTAAGTTTTGGGAGGAATTCTCATTTTGTAATGGTGCCCGAATCAAAAGGATAGTTAAACATCCAAGTAAATACTTAAACGATGTCATATTACCATCCTCCTCACCAACATCATGAAAGTAAATGTTTGAGCAAAACTAATTTAAATGGATGAATGTTACAGATGATGGGCAGCATCATGTCACGGCTAAAAGTGGTTTTTAAGAAGGTGATAAGCAATGCTAATGTCAGAGAAAGCAGAAAGGAGGGTTACGGGGCTCCTTAAAACAATTGCTTATAACGTTCCATTCACTTAATTGCAATTAAATTATACAGGTGCCTACTTTACATTTGGAGATCTGCTTTCCTTTGGTCAAATGGCCACAAAAAAGGAACAAAAGCGTTTTTCTCTTTATCCCACAAGCAAACTCTTTAACTCAAAGGGGCGATATTGATGAGATTTTTTTTCGAGGGTGAGACTTGAGTGGAAGTTGAACATGAAGTGGGTGTGTTAAGTAACGGATTTCATCAGGGAAGTTTTTTTCCCTCTTTAACCTGTAGATATAATCTATCTCTGGACACATGTACCGAAAATGTGTAAAACTACTTATATTACACACCACCTTAAAAACATGAGGAGGAGTATAAGATAACTAACTAACCAGCAAGAAGGAGTGAAGTATGCTGTGGGAAATGGTGCAGCGGAAAAAAGAGAGCCCAGAAGGGAGAGCCGCTGTGAGATGAGAGTGGTTACGTGTGAAGTAAAGAGGAAAAATAGCACAAGGAGATTTGTCTTGTTCTCATCACACCGACTGCACTTTATATCATATCATTTGAAAGGAAAGGAAACTAGTAGACAAGGAAAAAGCATGTACATTTTGAAGATAAAGGGTAAGAAATATGGTTACGTCTATATGTTTAAGAAAGGGGAAGGTTTTTAGCTAAGTTTTGTTCATTAGTAGTCCGCGCCTGATTTGCCCACTGGCTCTGGAAAGGGGGTCCTTGTTCCATCCAAGTTATGTATGGACGGTTGAAGGCCTTTTAAGTATCGAGAAAGCATTAGGTTGATGGAAGAGGGGCAGCTGGTGCACTAGTCTTTACTAGTCAGTGGTTTTCTTCGTCGTTCCCGATGATGGAGGAGTTGATGCCGTTGGACTACTTGATGGATTGCTCTTTTCCTCAGCTGCTGCCTTAGATGTAACGGATCGAGCAGCTCGCTTCCATCCCTCGAAACTTGTCGTTTGGGCTGAGGGATTGGCAGGGGAAATTTTTTGATTGGGATCCGCTTCAGCTGATTCTCCTCTTGGAGTGGAGGTAATCGAAGGGCTACTTTCACCACCCATTGAGGATAATGGTGGTGGGGATGATGATGACGATATGGAGGAATTGGAAAGGGGCACCAGTTGTAGAATTTCCAAAAATATTTTTACCGTCCCACTTTTATTCCCATCAGTCTTATTCTCCCCATTATTCCCAGAGTCCTTATCATCATTATCGTCATCATCGACACTAATATCCGCATTGATCGGGGTGTCATCATTCCCAACATTAGGGCTCTTCTTAGTCGTGGAGCTGGTCATGCTATCATCATCCTGGTGGAATTTCCCTTTTCCCGAAGTTTCATCATCGCCCATGTTTGAATTATTGCCTGTTTGATTGGTTTCTCGCCTAGTCCGTTTATTGCTGCTGGGAACGGACCTCTCACCGGTCATGGGAGAATCTCCATTAGGAACATTGTTCAGCGCACCTTAATATAAAAATATCAGTTTCAGAAAAACGGAACACCAAACATGTTAAAATACATTGTCACCGATAAACGCACCATGGATGTCGGTGTTTGGATGTAGATATGGCAAGGTATATTCGAGCAAAAATGATTTACGCCAAACAATATATTAAAAACGTTATGCATAAAGCATATGCCTTCCAGAGCTCCCATAAGGGAATATCATAAAATGGAGGCTCTCAGCACTCCATTATCATTTTATTGTCATATCCCATCAGACTTACTACACATTGACAATTGTTTTTGTTCACTCGCGGAGAAGTGAAAGATAATGGGATATTTTTTCTCTCCTCATCGTCTCTTACTTGGTGATGGTGTTGATGGAGTTCTGATGATTTCCGAATCGGGAAGTGCCTTATGAGGCCCTATCTTCTTCTCTCCGGAATTTTCATTTGATGATGTTCCAACACGAGTCCCAGATGGGGATGCTGAAGCTGGAGCCGATCCTTCATTCTCATTACTTTCTGAGCGATTCTCGACCGATGATGATGATGATACTGGCTTGCTATCCTCATCCTCAGAGGAGCTACCTGTCGCATTAGAAGGCTTTCGGAAAAAATCCAAGACCATTACCGCTGGGGGTCGGAAGGGTCGGAGGACTATGTCAATGACTTCGAAAACTGGTTGGAGTTTCGGTGCTGGAAGATCTGTTCCAGTTGGAGAGTCTGAAAAAATCAATTATTATTTTTAAATTCAACATTTTTACACAGAACATCTGAACACCACTCAAAAAACTTTACAGCAAAGTTAGCATTTTTTTTCAGGTAAAGTAGAGAAACGTCAAATGTCGCATTTCTCTGAAAAGGGGCAACATTTTTTATATAAGGTTCAAATTAATAAAGCTGGATAGCGTACATCCGTATCATCATCCCCTTAACAATTGTATGTACCTACCAATGTCATCAGAAATTGTGGTAGTTTCGGGCTCATCTGTGTCATCGTCATCCGTATCAGAGGAGGATGCCTTTGGAGTCAGCTCCAAGGGAGAAACTGTCGTGGTGTCACGTTCCTGCTCCGAATCCTTTCTCATTCCCCCTCCTGATTGTTCTTGTGCTGGGATGTCTGTGCAAATGAAATGAATGAAGTTGACAGAGAATACCGATTCAATTAGACAGCTCAACTTTTTATCTACTATAGTCAAGAATCTTCTATTGTATCTATTCAGGAGTAGGAAATCCTCAAAGAAAAAATTTGAGGATAAAACCCTTTCAGGGTAATTGACCGACTTTCACTCAAATTTTCAACTTTCTCTCGTCCACATACAAATGTGTTAATTTAAGAGGGAGAGAGAACGGAAGCAACTTTTTTTCTTTGCTAAATTTTCTGGGAAATCAGAGAGTTTATATTTTGGCTTGTGAAAGGGACAGTTATGCAAATTCAATGTTCTGAGCAAAAGGATAAAAAGGTTAACTTTTAGAGTGGGACATTGGGAAAACAGATGAATACAAAGGGCTTCATTTCCCTTAAAGTTTTTAATTGTTATTGGGAATTTGGAAAATTATCTCAGCTTTTGAAATTATGGACTGGGGACGGAAGTCGTGTCGACGGTGAAGGGATAAAAGACTATCCTTGAACTCTTGTGGGGCATTATGAGAATTTTGTGAAATGAGGGTGAATTTTTACCGTCATTTTGCTCCCGTCTGTCAACCAAGTCATCACCCAGCCCATTGTTTGCATCCTCAGTGGGTACTGCGGTTGTGGTGAGATCCCCCTTGGAAGGGATCGTTCGGAATTGTTGAACTTTTGGTGTTGGTGGGATTGATAATGATTGGAGGGAAGGTAGGAGGCAAGCTGTTGCGAAGCATGCCACTAATAAAGTTTTATGGGATGATGAGACCATCTGGAATAAATAGGGGAATGTCAATTTTCATTCAATTTAATAATTTCCATTTCAGGTTGCGACCTTTTTTGTTTTTATAGCTAAACTTGAGTTCAGAGGTTGCTTAAAAAAGTTAAAACTTACCATGTTGTTTAGATGGTGAAAGCAAATGGATCCTGATTTTAAAATGGGATTATCATCCAAGTCGATTGAAATAAAGACAAAAAATAACTTCGGATTTTTATTGCTTTTAGCTGGTTAGAAAAGTTTCAACCTTCCAGTTTAGAATTGTGATTGGAACTGATGGTGAGCTCTAATAGAGATCTTTAATGACCTCTGGATGACACTATGATTTGTTCGTTTAAGCTCAAGGAATTAAATGAAAAGCTAAAGAAGAAAGACTCAACAAAAGCACTCATTCGCCAATTGTACTTTTGACTCCTCTCATTAAATAGTAGAAGATTTAGCAATGTTGACGCACTCGAAACAATTTAAAGTTATTTTCCAGTCTTGGCAAGATCGAAGATTCTAAGAATTACGATGTAGCAAATAGTTCGATGCATTCGCCAATTACCAACTATTAGTGAATTTACAAGACGGCAATGTCTTGCTGCTTTGTAATGACCACTGACCAGTGACTCAACCAGTATCCTTGTATTTTAGTGATTGGTCATAGTAAAAAACATTTTTTTTCTAATTATTATACTAAATTAGAATTTCAAAGCAACCAAGTCGGAGCCAAGAAGCTTAAAAGGCTAATTAAAGTGATAATTGATGCTAATTCGGGCAGAACAATGTTTAGCCATTAGTTGTGAGCATGCTTGCTTTAAACTACATAATATGTCTTCAAGAGATTAGTGATGTGATGAGTGATGACCTTTCTTGAGAAAAGTGGTCATCTTTTCAACAATTTTAGAAAATTCGCAAAAGCTATTTTGTCGGTTGTACATCGTACTTTATGCCCATGCCACTCTGAATTCAATGCATAGAAAAAAATACGAAGATGAACAGTGAAATAAAAAGATTTACTCAGGGCTCAGAGTCATATCAGGAAAATCGAAATCATTAACAATGACAATTAGTCGAATCTTGGAAGTAACAACCTATAGGTTTAATATTCCTTTAATTAGTCATGGCCTATGATTCAGGAAAAATTACCCGAGTATTTTTCTATCCTGGGATTTCAAGAAGCTTGAATAAACTTGAAGAAGAAGATTTCATGGAGCATAAAATAAATAAAAAATCGTGTTTTCTGCGGGGAAAGTTTACATCTAAGGTATAACACGTAAGCTTCGGGTCGGCTTTAGTCACATTCGTAAAGAAATTCTGACTGGAGAAGAGAAGCTGAAAAACCATTCACTCATGACTTCATGAGAGTCAATCAACTTTTGCTGCTAAATGGTCCCATTATTAGTACGCATTTGAGATATGAGTAGATCAAGTTGAAAGTGTCAAGTGTCAGGAAGAAGCTCTTCGTTCACTTTTTATAGTCGTGTCGCCAGCCAGCCAGAAGCTCCATCATCAATATCATCATTATTTCATTATCATTATTTTATTGCATTCAAGCTGCATAATCATAACATTGATAATGTTATCATTGTTATCAATAATCATCGACTGCCAATAACGAATATGACTATAACAAAGATAAATTGATGAATCATATATATCATCATGCGAGCTTAATGTGATAGGAATTGTGCAATATGACGGGTAGAATAAGTATGTACGCATTAGCCTAAATGTTCACTCTATCTCCATTTCATCAGTATGGCTGAGTGAGCTGAAATGAAAACTCAAAAGTGAACAAAGCATTTCATGTTTTTTGTAATGACGATAGGGAAGCTAAAGCTACTCTAGGTAAGCTATAAAATCAGAGGAATATGGTGATTGTGATTACAACGCAAAAGTCGTAACGTTCGAGGTGCATAGACACAACCATATAGTTCACTATACAGAAGTATCTCCTCCAGCTCATCTTTTATTTTAATGTCAGTATCTCCTCTGCATTCATAACTTTGAGCTCCATAAAAAAGTACATTTTAATGAGCTAAAATACACATAAAAAAGATGTACCTTTCATGTCATTTTAATACGCTCATTGCCCAACGTAAAGAATAACATATTTTTTGCACAATCTATCCTTTTGGGACTACGCTTTTTTAGTCTATGCATTATACAAAAGTTGCTGAAATGGAAGATATTTTTTTATGTAATTTAATTTAGCAACATCGAAAAATTCTGCAGCTGAAATGAAATTTACATCGCGAATCGCGATGCTTTATGATACGCCCATGCCTTTTGAATCCATATAGTATGAAAATATATGATTGGATTGGATTTTGTAGGATGCGATGCCAGCTTGAAAGATATTTTTACCAAGCCATAAGCCATCTACCAACACCGTGACAAGATACGTAGTGGATGGGCGTGCGTATCTATTGCTCAGGATGAAAAAAATTGTACGAAGAATGAAGAGGAACCAACTGAAAATTCCACGTCAGAGGAGCACTGTTGATGCTGACTAATGGCAATTTCGTGATATGACTATGACTATGTATAAAGCTCTCAGAGCTCAACTTCTCTCACCAAAAGAATTGAATGAAACAAGGTATTTTATGCATTGAGCGAGCTCTTATGTATCGTCATCATATCAAAAGGAAAGGATACAGAAACGGACCTCACACATTGCTTTGCTACTGCACTATGCATCAAAAACAAAGGCATAAACTTGAACATAAACCCTTTCTTGTTCTCTGTACATTTTGGGGGACTTTACAAACAAAACGTTATCAAACCTTCCCCCTTAAATCCCTTTCAACTAAACTCAAAATCTTAACTAACTCATCCTAATCGTACTAAATTTACAGTTTAACATGATCTCCAACCATATTGCTTATCTCCCGCTAGTGGTAACATATGATTTGAACGTCCCCTTAAACTCGTATACCTTTCCTAGTCATACGCAAGTCAGATGATATGGATGATGTTGATGATGACGATGTTGATGACATTACAAAAACGAATAGAGAGATACACTGATTCCGTCCTTATCCTATCCCAGCCACGTATTGAATATTTAGGTACGTTACTGTTACTACACGTATATCCCCTGCCATATTATTTTTTTGCAGTTAGATGATTTCTTATTCATCCCTTTCATGTTCTTTCTTATCCTTATCCAACAGCACCACTTTCGTCATCATCATCATCATCATATCAGGAGCAGCAGCAGGAGCAGACCACCAAGCAAAAGGAAATCTATTTTACAAATAGTCAGTATCCTTTTTTACAGTTTTATCATCAACTCGCCCTATCTGGATAATCGAGAATCTGGATGAGTAATAATCAAGTGGGGGAAAGGATATTAGAAAGGAATTAGAAATTCTTCAACTCAACAATAATCTGAGCAGTGTTCACCTAAATTTAATCAGTGAAAATTTAAATACAGTTGGTGGCCTGAAAGATAATTTAATTTAGGGTGGTCTGGTGGAAGGAAGTCCAAATAAACTACACAACCCATATATTACGAAGGGAGGGCCGTTATTTAATTAATTGGGTATTTAAGTGGTTTAAAGCAGTTTGAAGAAACAACAAGCTCGGCAAGATGACTATGGCTGCTGATTAGTAAGTTAATTTAAATGCTTTAAATTATGATTTCAGCTCAATGTATCGTTAGTGTTGGAATGGATGAGTAGGAGGGGAGGGGGAGGAGTTTTTATTGAATTTATTGTTTAATTATTGAATTTGGCATTTTTATTCTAGTGACTACCTTTTCAAACTCCTCCTTATTGGCGACTCGGGAGTTGGGAAGTCCTGTCTCCTTCTCAGATTTTCAGTAAGTT
>JAQGAG010000434.1:0-16075 GCA_034696835.1 Lepidocyrtus lignorum
AATCATAGCAGGGTCGCAGATTTACTTTCATGTTGTCAAAATCAGGATTACGTGCTTTATTTATATCACACTTAAAATCTTCATTATTATTCAATAACCATAATCTTGTTTCTTCTAACATAAGAAGGAAAATAGGAAATGAGAAAGTCTTCTTTGGGAGCAACTGAAGCTATGTTCTCAAATTCCCATAAAATACAATTTGTTGTCATGGATTGGTAAAAGTCAATTGGCTTGATGTTATCTTTCCAATTTTAGTATAGCATATAAATTTGCTATGAAATCGAATAGTTAAAATTTTGAAGGGGATAATAACGTGGGGTTAGGAAAACCAGAGATATAACAATAACGCCTAATTTTTACTTAAGAAACTTGGACCGTATACCTATGTAGGTTTAGCACGGATCCAGGACCTTTCTATTTGTTTCTTTCTCTGCCCTTTCATTTTCATGTTAACTCAACCATTTCCCAAAACTTTATTGGCATGTCTTGCAGTTTGGTTCCATTTACAAAACAAGTATTGTACGGGAAGAACATAATTGAATTGAGTTTTGAGTACAAACTATGGAATGCCGCTCCAAATTTATTAGAAGGAATTTAACATGGCTTGTTATTACTTTAAACAAGTGAACAACAGGCGAAACGAAACAAGATTGGCTAATTTTTCAGTTTAAAAAATAGATTCGAAAAATATCAGTATCATTTAATTTAAGTTTTTCCATCGTCAGCTCGACATTTCTTGCCTTTCCCTATCATATATTTAGCCTGTGGGGTGGATTAACAATGGCTCGGTTTTTTCCCTTTTGCTACTGCCATGCTACTGACGAGCATAATGGAGCTGACGTTTGAATTCCTTTTGGAACAATTTTCCCAGTCTGTCTCCCATATTATTTTTGGTATGCATGTCGAGTGTTGCGTTTACGTTTTTCGTTTTATCCGTGAAGAAGCAAGAAGAGCATTTTTCGCCAGGCAAACATTCTTCACTTGTAATTTTATAGCACTCATAGATTATTTCATACAATGGAATGGTTTCTCAACTTGTTTATTGTCGACATTGTCGCTCGTGTGTGTGGCATTATGATTATTGTATATTATTAGTTATAATAGCTACCATGTACATATGACAGGAATGCATGTGGCACTTACTAAAAAATACTGTAGAACAGGCAGAGGCATGTTATAATAATACTTAATGATGGGCTTTCTCTCTCTCCCTTTTGTAGTTAATACAATGTATGCGTGCTTCGTTAGT
Source organism: Lepidocyrtus lignorum (assembly GCA_034696835.1). Taxonomy (NCBI): domain Eukaryota; kingdom Metazoa; phylum Arthropoda; class Collembola; order Entomobryomorpha; family Entomobryidae; genus Lepidocyrtus; species Lepidocyrtus lignorum. The sequence continues at coordinate 1,250 of JAQGAG010000434.1, forward strand.
GCTCTTTTTTGTGGTGACGGTCATAATAAATATTAGTGTGGTTTGGCTGGTTTGTTTGCTGGTTTTATGTATCGTTTCGTTAGCCGAATTTGCCATTGCCACCGTCACCACCACTGCACTGCGCATGAGAGAATGTGAAGGCCCAACAAGTTGCTACTGATCACATCACAATCAAGTGGAATGATGATCTTTATGATGATCTAACCTTTTCCCTTCATAAAAATCCTATGATAATAATTTCAATGAGTTTTGTCAAGCAAGACAAACCAAGCATTTAATGAGGATTCGTTAGTGAGCAGAGTCAAGAGAAAATAAAAGAAAATTAGAGGGAAAAGAACTCCATAAAAGCATAAAAAAGATCGTTTCAAGTTTGCTTGCGAAAAACATGAGCACTAATATCACAGTTTTTGTGCATAGGCTGCTGTGAGAGCGAATTAAAGCCGGGAGCAGTTTGGAGCAAGTATATTTAGGAGAAAACAAATAGCCATGTATTGCCCGTTTGTCTCACTACAAGGAGGAAAGTAATGGCTTGAAATATCATGGTCCCACTGTGAGTCAAGTAGACGGAAGACAACAACGACCCGACCATTAGTGACCGATTATAGGAGTGTAAATTGCCATTCTCGGAGATCCAATTATTCCCTTTGTGAGGCCTCAAAGGAAGCTTTGTCCATTGGAGGAAGAAAGACAACTGCAAATTATTATGAAGAAGAACTCGTAATAATCATCATCATGATCCAATACTGTGTGGCCCCAACTGTCGCCCATTCTTTAAGGTAATGGATGATTTTATGATTTTTTAAGGTATTGTTTTGTAAATCATTTTAGATTTTCGCAAAAATGCTATTAATATGCTTTATTAAGACTAAATACAATTCTGTAGGAGCCGCTTTTTTCAACGCTATATACGTTCATGAATCTGCGTACGGAAATACTTAAAATACCTGCTGCCAAAATAACTACTTAAATTGTTAAATTAAACTTCCAGAATTTTTAAAAATTGTCAATGGGAAATGATCGATTGAAATAGGTAGTAATCGGCTCTCTACATCAGAGGAAGAAATATAGGCAATTTGAAGCGCTAGCATTTTTCTATGAACAAAAATTATGCATAATCCAGATTTTCATATTTTCTCAAAGTTGTGGCTACTCACCCGGATCCGATCACAACCAATTCGGATGAATATTCATGAACGAGTACACTTCAGGATGTTAATTTTTCATTGCCTTTGTGAATATTTTTAATTTACAATTTAAAAAGAATAGAAAAGAGATGTTGCACGATTACATTTGCATCTCCAAAACGAATTTATCATGGCAAACCAAAGCACGTTTCATGTTTCATCTAAGAATAGTATTGTTGTAGCTTTGTGAATTATATAAGCATACTCGTTATCGTCGTACTTTAAATTAAACAAGAAAGTAATTTTAGTCAATACACGAAGACATTCAGGAACAATAAGGATAATACCGTATTCCTGTAAGTATGAAACTAGCCCCAACAACAAATGGCTGATCGATCACGGTAAAACAATTCGATTTGCCTACATTTCACTCTACTTCTAACTTTTTCATGTTGTATGAGAATACCCTCTCCCCTTTTATTTTTATGGTTCCTTTCCCACTTGTTATGGTCTCCTTGTGTCTGACAAGTGTGGTGGTGGTGCATGGGTTCACCCTCTCTCTCAATTGTGGATTCTTTTATTCTGTCAAAGGGAATATGAGGGTAATGCTCCTCTGCCTCTCCAACCTTTTTCACTGACTGAGCTCGTTCACTTTTATAAAGGAGAATGAGGAGCAGGCAGGGCAGACAGCACTTTAAAGATTCCAAGTATAGTTTTGTCGTAACATCAGACATCACAGTACATTTATGATGCTCCCTCTCCATAGGCATATTATACCCATCGGGATACGTATTTTTATACCTTCGTAATTTTGAGCTGAGTGAGTAATAATAATCTTCTTGTGAATAAAAAACAGATATATGGCCAAATTTGGTTAAAAATAATATTCACCTCATCCTTCCATTCTGGTCAATATAAATATACCGACATCGTGGAAAACCAAGAGAATGCAAACAATTGAGCCTTGTCTGTTTGGCTTATTTTCTTTTCATTTTTTCATTAATAATGAATACTTACTATTGTTTATTATTACGTTCATTTTAGGGCTATTGCATGACGTAACGAATGAGATTAAATATAGTGCGAGATTTAATATTGAATTTATCAACTTTTCACGCTTTCACTATATCTACGGTCGCATATTTACATCGGAGTTTACGAGATATAAAAACCTTGCTGTATGCACCTAAAGAAATATGATGGAATTTATGATGTTAGCCGGTAATAGTCGTATTTAATCTTCATTCTTAGACATGGGAGAATTTTTGTTTTTTATATGAACCTAAAAAAATTCAGACGGGTAAGGATTAACCCGAAGCCTTAAAATAAATGTGTTCACTCTTAAGTATAAAACACGAACATGATATGTGGCTCACGAATATTACACTCTAATGCTAACCGTTAAGGAGATGATGAAGACGGTGATGTAAGAAAAAAATGAAAATTGTGAAATGGTGTACAATACCTGGATTAGAGTTATAGTAAAGACATAGGTATACACAATGCCGTCGAGCTGAATTTTTTATTGTTCGTAGTATTACGTTGGCATAAATGCATGTATGAGAGCATTGTTTTTCTCTTAAACCTGAATAGGTAAATGTTGGCCAGAGGATAGGTCCTCCATACTTAACTCTTTTTCTTTATGCCTTAAACTGTGTCTAGAGTAAAAGCAGATTTAGAGTTTATTAGAACGGACCAAAACAGTCTTTTTAAAGATTTCGATTCTGAAATATCATGGAAAGGAGAGTCCCAACATATTTCATCCAAACTGAACGAAATAAGTGGTGATGATATATTCTACATTCTTACGTGGAATATAGTAAAAGACAGTTTAAAATGAGGGCTCTTATGAGACGTAGAAAAAATGAGATAAAAAGCCTTAAAACCTTTATCCATCTATATCCACAAGTTCATAAGACTGCATGAAATAAGATAGCATCATCGTCACACTTTATATGGCAAGTAATAGAAAATCTTATGTATGGCAACTCTTTTTGAGAAATAACAAAGGGGATAGGCTTTCCGTGAATGAAAGTAAATGATTAGTCATTCTTCGTCATACCACCTATGTATGTAGTGCACTAACCTGCCTTGAAAAACAACACATTTTGAAATATTTTAATCTTACCATCACATCCCTTTCACTTCATACATAACCTGTGGACACTATGAAAAATATATATAGCAGGCCATACCTGTTCATCATTTCATTCCCGAGGGATTATTTTTTAATAACATCGACACAGCCAGCTTCTTTCATCCATTTCTTAGCATATCTTTCTTGCGTTTCTTTTTTTACAAAAAGTTTTTAAAGATAATAATGAAGCTTAAAGAATGATGGCATAATAGCATCATGTAAAAGCATCCAGATTTTTTCACGATTTTCCTATTCAAAACAAAATTTTCTCATGAATAATAATCAAACTAATAGCAATAATAAGTGCCATAGGAAGGGAAATAAATCTATGCTAATTGCTAATTATGACGGCCGGGCTGTATTAATTTTTCACTTGTTGTATCATATCTGGTAAAGCGTAATTATCCCGGATAGCTAGCATCATATATCACTTATTCATTATTGTAAATGCATAATTGAGCACTTTTCTTATTACGGTAGAATACAATGCAATTATTGACATTGTTTCATCTTTGCATAAAGTCCTGTTTTCAAATGAGGAATCGGGCATATAGATAACACAGAATATGGAATTTGCAAACCAATTCTTATGTAACCTTCGTCTTAGCTTAATGGTTGTATGCGATTGAGTCAAGTGAACACAAAAGTACAATTATGTATCAGATAAAATTTGCATAGATGTACCATGGATGAAACAGGGGCAGAAAAGGGGTATATAAAATTACCGGAAGATTGCAATAACTTTCAAATTTTGTATACTGTCGTAATTGATTATGGTTGTACAATATATGGTCAGTGGGGGTACGGCTTTTGATCCTGTAGCTCATTGATTGCATTTCCATGCATTTTCATAAAAATATTGGTACACCAAAAAATATGACTGCTGGAAGAAATTTGAAAAAGAGTAATCTGACGATGAGCTGTGATGAAGAAATCACAGGAAACCTTTCATGGGATTTTTAAAAGCAAATATTCTATGAAAAGTCCCGCAATCAAATTACTATTTTCGATTATACAGTTCCAGCAGTGAATGAAATATTGTTTTAATGCATTATGAAAAAATGAAAATTTTGACGATACAAGTATTGACCATTGTATATTTTTACTTTACATAACCAAGATAACTCTTAAATTTATGATGAAAAGGAACGGCAAATAAAAGTATAGTAAATATGCACATGGGGCGATACCGATCTGATCATGATCACCGAACAGCAATCACATAACATGGCTAACTTCTGCAATTTAATGCATGAAATATGTCCGCATTGAATACTTTTTTTAACCTCTTCTTGTCCGCTTACACTGTTGTATCGTCCAATCGTTGTGAAAAACGTAATCGAATCTGTAGTGGCTATTGGAATCAAAAGATGTACACCTTTACTTTAGAAAAAAATGAAGTTCAGCTCCGACTTCTTACTCTCCTCTGATGCAATACCTGTTGTAGAATGTACTTAAGTGGGCGAACCAGGCATAAAAGTTATATCAGAATTTGGTACATCTCCACAATATTGCTTTTAGCTCATGCTATTTATTCTTGCTAACCATTACAGTTGGATATAAATCCATTGACTCCATAATCAATGCACATTTTTTTTCTGAACTGAATGATAATTTTTAAGTGCATGGTATGGTTGGTGGTATACGAAATTGGAATGGAAATATCTAAGCAGGATGATGCTGATGTAAAAGCTTTATTCGATCTTGGATTGAATCTCATGAACCCAACTCTGAGCTCAAGGAAGGGATTGAAGACGACGAGTCAAACGATTTTTTGGAGGCTATATCCATTTTAGAGAAAATGCAGATCGTGAATGGCCGATTCACGAGCTTCGTGACCGGGCATAAGCTTTTTAGGCATGAGGTCGTGGGACACATATTATATAGCTTTCTTTTCACAATAGAAAACTAGTTCTGAGAGCCCCCTTCTCTATATTAACTTCAATAGCTTCCCTATAACGATTTTGCTCTGTGATATGGATGGTGATCGTTTTTTCGTTCATTCACGTTTTTACTAACTCATTCCTCATTCTTTTTCTTTTCATTTCATCGTTTATTAGTGCAAGCTATATAGGAGCAATCTCGGGAAAAGAGGAGAATAACTAGCTCAATAAATGCTCTTGTACTTTGACTGTAACTTCATTTTTTCTTTCTTAGACAGCCTCCCCAACTGTTCGATCTCCTTTCCCTATTATGCAAAACGTACCAATCACTCATGCATTAGTCTCTGGAGTCTCTGAAGCGAGCTTGCAGAAGAAGAGAAAAAACTAGGCATAGAACACGCTGAGATTTTCCGAGTATGTAAACCTTCATCATCAACATCTACAACAATAATAACAACATATCAAGTTGTATGTATAACTTGGGATAAAGCTCAACTCAACATAATTTCGAAATTGGAAACATTGGAATACTTCCATGTTATACCTATGTGGGAAAGAGAAAGATGAAGTTTAGGTAGTCTATTCAATCCTTTTGGTAGATTATCCTATTGCGCTGCATGTTACACCATTACGATCAATGTAATGTATAATACATTTTTGTTTTCTAAATTATGACGAATATTGCACGGATATTTTTGAACTGAGCTGATCATATATGAACTGCAATGCAAGGTATATGATTCATTTTCAATTATAACGGCTTATCCCAATGAAACTCGTATATTATGTTCGAGTGAAGCATGGATTATTTCTCTTATTTTGCTTTATAGCTCTTTAACTTTCTTCCTTATATTTCATATTCAAATCCAATGAAAAAAACTAGCAAAAGGGAACCGCTATGCATAGTCGAAAAATATTACTTGTATATTAGGTAATAAGATATGTTACTTGTGGACCCTCATGTTCATAACAGAAAACTCTAATAATAGATGAAACATGGAACCGCAATTGCAGCACATGCATATTTTTCCCACTAGTATTTTATCACTAGCTTGATTCGTATAAAAATCATGGGTGAAGTTATGGCTTGAACTGTTGAAGTTTTGTTGAAAACGGAGAAGGAAGTAAAGTTAAATAATCTCAAGAAGAGGGACTGTGCAGGAAAATGTCGAAGGAGAGCAGGAGCACAGCAGGCAACAATAAGCAGCAAGGAGGAAGGAACGGCTAAAATTGGCGTAGCCAAGATGAGTTGTGATGCTGGTGTGCTGTGTTTATTTGGACTGCCAAGTGGGTTTATTTTCGGTGATAAGCTTTGCAGCAGACCATCTGGTTGTCTGAGAACCCGATTATTGCATGAAAGTTCCAATATATCGTGCCCCTCTATCATGAGGAGGAAGAACAAGTAATGAAATTCACCCGTGCTATGTAATATGTAGTTTCAAATATATCACTTTTTGCTTTTAAGATCAAAATGATTACACCAGTCAAAAAGCCCAACATAGCAGAGACCACCAGTTTTTCATCCTTCATCACTAAAATATGAAAAATAGGATTTTGAGAATGTGCGAACAAAAAATTACGATGCAATGAAAGGAGAGGAAGAAAACAGCAGTTTCTTCTCGCCAAAAAATTCTCTCTGGCACATTGGTAGTATCTGGTGGGGCCCATCCCAGAATCGCTAATTGTCCTTCGTCTTCGCTGTTCCGTAAAATCTGAATTAAGGCATTGTAAATTTCAGGCGCTTCGGAAATTTTTTTATAGCAATGCTGTCCACGTTCAAACTTTTATGAATACCGTAAATGCTCGAATAAAGGCACACTTCTTATAACACCCTCAAAAGACCTATTTTCCAAAGAGAAAATACGACATGTAAATTTTTTTAATAATCTGACACATTGCTGACCAGAATGTCACAGGACTTAAAATGGCGATAATAATGAATACGATCTCAGTCTTCCCATTCACGCCACGCGATATTGCACGCATAGGCATCGCCACAATTCTGATTTGAGAATGATCAGTTCATTGCTCAGCTACAACTTCTGGGGAAAATATCAAAAACTCAATTTAATTTAGTTGATTCCTCTCCAACTTTCTCAAAGGTTATTGGATACTATTAAAAATAGCTGTGCATTCGTGTACTACTACGCAAAAACGACGTACGGGAATAAAATGGATGCTTCTATGATATGTTGATACTAAGGTTCAGGCAAAAGCTATATCATGTGCCGACATGAAACACATGTGCTCGTATGGTCGGCAAAAAATGAAAAGAATACCACCTATGCTAAGTTCCAGAATAGGTTTTACATGATATTTTACAAGATTTTTTCAAGAAAAGTTTTGAAGGAAAGTTCATATCCTTTACTCAAGGAAATATAATACTTGTTTGGAATATGATTTTCTCCCAATTATAAAAACATTTATAAAAACTATTCGCCTTCTATAATAATTTTATTTCATAAAACTGGCCAGCACATGACAAGGTTAGTCGTTCCAACATAAAGAATCACGTGTTAACACTTGTCCTTATCATATAGTTTATGTCGAGGGATGATGTTTCAATCAAAAGAGAGGAAGATGTGAGCTGAATTTATAATGGGCCCATGCGGTAGAGCAACTGATGGCTCCGTAGACAACTACCCGCTGCACTGGTTTTTTATATCAGGAAAATTCATAAGGCGGGAATGAACGTGAAGTTGGAGTTCATCCGGCAATAGAGCCGATCGAAGTAAAGCCAAGGCTTACATAGGTATATCTTATTACAATATACATGTCTGCAATTTACAAAAGTACATTTTTTAAATGAGCTGTCTTAATTCAATCATCACTTCTTGTAAAAAGAGCTGAAGGAGTAGGTTTAAGCATTTCGTATTCCTTTTTCTGAGCTGCCCAGTTGCTAATATAATGCATATGAAATTTGATAGATCTCGCATTATGAATTCTAATCAGGGAGCGAAAAGTGATGGCAAAATTAACTGGGCTTGATGCGCGCACGCATGAAAGTGTGCAGAGTTCAGTTCGACTTTTCGAATGATGATATGATGAATTGACTTGCTTCTACTTTTTTCTTCTTAGATACCAACACTTTACACAAGCTTCAAACGGCAAGTGTTTTTTCTCTCCCCCTTGCAAATGAATTAATAAATAAAACGAATGCCTGTACCTACTTGGGTTGTAATTTTTATCAATTGCTTGTTTACATTCCAAGAAAAGTTACACATATAAAAAACTGACTATAAACAACTCATCGTCAGTTGTGGTGATGATGGCTAAAACACTAGATAGAGAAGCGTGCTTGTTTTTTCACGGTGGAATAAAACGTACCTGTTTAGCAAGAGTCGCATCCACATGCTCTGCTCATTTCGCAAAGGAATTTAAAGTCAGTTGTATTGGCGTAATTCCAGTAGCTAACGTAGTGGCATTAATGAATGCTGCGGATGGTCTTTGGTAATGTCGTAATATTCCTTATGCTCTGATATAAGGAAGCGGCATGAGGGGAAAATATGTTACTTTGGAATAGGTCTGTGTACCTAGTTAGTATGCAGATTTTTATTCGCATTTCAAGTACATTATCCCACTTTAGTATATGAGCGTAGTGAAGGCGTGGCATTTTGTCAAAGGGTTATACAGCCCCTGCCAAAATAGCACGTGCTTATTCTCTTGCATCTTTTTCAAGAATTATTACTCAAAGATGAAAATGAGTAGTCCTGTGGAGTTTCCGTCGTCTTATGCTATAATCGGTAGAGACTGATGTCTTACAACTTTCGGAAAAAATATTTAATTCTATTTTTTAGAGTTAGCATATATTTATGTCAATTCCAATTCTGTTTATTATTCCATTTCATCCAACTTTTGTATTTGATAAGAGAAATGGGATAGAAAAGTGAATTGCGAACTACCGAATTTTAGGGCTGGTTTAATATTCACGATTTTTGTAAAGACCAACTTGATCTATTATAGGCAAGTTGGTGAATTTTTTCATAGCTTCATTTTTCATCTAACACAGTCAACGTCGTTGTCGTCAGATTTGCCTTGCCTTGTTGCTACTGAGAAAGTACATATGCATAAAAGCGTGTAACTTAAATCAACGAAAGTTTCTTCTACATGCTTGCTTGTAATCCAATCAGACAGAGTGTGAAATGGAAAGATTGAAAGTTGGAGAGAGGCAAGAGAAACGAAAGAGCAGCCGGTTGTATTCAACATTTAGGATTTGGGATACAGAATTCGGATTGTAAAAATTCAATACGAATTGTTGGTGGTTCTCGAGTTCCAGTCTTGGCTTGTGTTTTTGACAGTATGTGTCAGACAGATTGCTCCTTCCATGTTGCTCGTATGATTACTAATATGAATTTGCTTATGTTCAGAATGGGAAATGAATCTTTCGCAAACAACACACAATATAAAACAAGAGACAATGAATTTTAATGTATAATACTCAGAAAACCAACAGTGCAGTGCTAAAAAGATAACGCAAATTGAATAAATTCACTCACATTCAGAATGAGCAACAAAGTTTTGCTTTTCTTCGCCAATAGTACTGAATAAATTGATTGGAAAGGTAGCGTAAAGAAAGACGCAAATTTTGGCAAAGCACTTTCCCCCAACGTATCTACGTAAGATTTGCAAATAGATTGCAAATGGCAAGATTATTCTTCAAATCATTACCCTAGACCATATAATTCTTGTTTCGTGAAAGAACTAATTCTCATCTTGATGAAATAAAATATTTTAAAAAATGCCCAGAATATATTATATTCTTCTGTACTATTGCATTTTATTTGCAAGATGAAGATAGTGGAAGATGAAAACCTCTGTTGGCATATCATTACACTGGATTGGTCTCCTCTTGTCCTCAGGCGAATTCTCGTGTCAACAACAACTATCGGTGTATATAATGTTTATACATACCTTAATATATTACATTACATTCTCCTTAATATTCCTCCTTGCTATACGTCATCATATACATAGGTTTCTCATATCATTTTCTCATTTTTATAAAAATGACAGCAAGTAGGTGATCTTTTTTCCTTGCTGAGCGAAAGTATTAAGCAGATGCACACTTGAAGGAATGTGCCTAGCACCATCACATTGGAGGAAAAAAATTATAAACGCGTTCCACAGCTCAAATTTTTTGGATGAATCATGCCCATCTCATAAAAATCGCGATGAAGAAGACGAACATTCATTACATATTTTTCTAGCTTGCTGCATTTTATATTATTCCCTTAAAAATACGTTTTCTGTTGTTACTTCGCCCTAGGCGCACTCGTGCGGATAAGCACAGCCAGATAGATAGCTTGCAAGACAAACCTCCACGGAGGATCTTTTGGTTATTCCCCCTTCTTCATAGCAGAGTACACAGTTTAAAAAACTTATAATATAAAATTAACATTTGTCGGAGTATTTTGGACAAGAAGGTTCTTGATGTTGATGTGACACATCCTTGCGTTCTCGCTGTTGTTGACCCCTTTAATTTTCTCCCCTGTACTAGATAATAATAATATTCTATTTTGTAGTTCAAATAATCCAAATATTTTTTTTTCACAAAGGGGGAAAAGGTGGCAGGAAAGACCATATTAGGAGTTCTCATGTATTATGTACCTACCCCGTACATTCAAGTACGTATAAACACTTTTACCTGCAATGTTTACAGTTTATTACGGAGAATCACGTCATGTTGCGTGCAATGATAATGGCAATCGAAAACGTGTAGACGGTAATTCTACTGTGAGTCCCCTTCTCTTTCTATCCGTTTATGCCTTACGATTGGGAGCTTATCTAGTTATATGCAGCTCGGCTACATCCCCAAAAAATTCCAAATGTTTCATTATTCTAATTTAATTTCACGTGTGTAATGTCCATGGATAGGGTACTAAATGTGTATCGTGTATTTTTGTGTGACATGACGCCCCTTCGATAATCATCATCGTCATCATCATATCATTATCAATATTATCATCATCCCCATCGTGTTGGAGATGTCAATTGGGATAATATGGGCTAAGCTCATACCTGTGTTGCTGTTATGCATCACTGCGACCATTGCATTTTCATTTTTTATTATTTTTATGCTCGCAGAACTACAATCATTTTACGGCTGTCGAATAGGCTCTTATCACGAGGAATATTGACTTTTAATAATAAAAAACTACACAATATTGCCGTGTTCTTTTGATCTTCTTCATATATTGTTGCTGATGTTGACTTGATCGGCATTTTTTAAAACACAAAAGGATCAAATTATCTTTGTCGCATCTTCTTTGTTTGCTCTAAAAAATAATAATATTCTCTTTATGCTACGCATGCAAATAAATAGTCGGAACGACTTTTCCTCCATGTTGTGGGATCTGCAAACAACCTCTCAAGCTAATCAGGCATGATTCCATAGTTTCTTAACCTCACTGTGATAGTACTTGAAGCCAATTAAGCCGGGTGTATTTCTTTTCCAACAAAATTCACGTGCTGTGAATGTATACATGTGGTCACTGGTCACTCATCTTCATACGTGGAGATACTGCAAGCTAATCGCAATCTCCGATTCATAAATTAATGAATCATTAAAATAACAATCAATTGGTATAAAGGCAACAAAAATCGGCCTGATTCTGATATTTAATATTTACGTACTTATATTAAACCAAAGTGAGATAACTGATAATAAAATGGGTTGGACGTTCATTTAGTCATGATTATGACGATAACAATTTCACTACCACTACCACCGCTGGTGGTGCGATAGTGGTTCGTTCCGGTAAACAGTAGATAATATGGTATAAACCTACATCACCATCATCGGTGGTATATTGAAAAGTAAAAACAAGAGACCCACAACGTATTGGTCGGAGTCGACCGGAGCATTGTGATTCTATGAATTATGATTTGTTGTTGAAATATAATATAAAAATAGTATTTTGCGGAATTTCTCATACAAAAATAGATGAATCCAGCATCAATAATTTTCGGGAAAAGAAATACCCATCTACATACACACGTATTACTATTACCTTAAATATTTCTTCAACTAACATTTTCTCACGATAAAAATCCTGTATATATTTTAGGCGTGTCTTTTCCCTTTCTTTTTCAGACGACTGGATATATACGTGGCACTCAATAGATTTTGGTAGTAGTATTCCAACTTGCTGTTATCGCATTTTTTCATTCCCTGTTTTAATCACACTCACTTCCTCTTTGTTTCTCCTGATGGAACTACAGTTGCCTTCTAGAACAGTTTTACCACATTGTACTATGTACATACTAAACTCCCGGTTAATGTTTATTAATGTTGACTCAGAATGAAAAAGATACGGAGAAAAAGAGATGGAAAGAGGCAGATGGTTTTTTTATCATCCTTTCATTTGTCTTGACCGAAAATGAATGCGGGTGTTATCAGCTTGCTTTCCATTTTACTCTGTGGATGATTACGCTCTTCTCTAGCAATATAGCACGTCATTTATATCAGTACATGCTTCAAAGCTGACTACCTATGTACGTAGGTTCGATAATTTTGTACCGAATATTCTCCTGCTTTCTTCAACTTCAATAAGTCTTATAGACGTCACCCTTATAGTTACTTTGAAATCATCATATTGAAATATGGTATATCATATAAAAAGTATAATATCATGATGTAATACCTATGTATGCATCCCAATATTTTTTTTGGAAATGTTTGCGTATGGTGTACGGGGGTTTTTGGTTTTGCCTTTATTAAAATCACTCAAAAGTAAACATGGAAATAAGCGCGACACGCTGAAGTTTCATTTGAGCCCAATAAAACATGATGTACGATATAACAGGTTGCTTTTATGCTGCTTGTAGGTGTTGTATTTGCTGCTTCCTGTAGTCTAATGAGTTTTCCATTGAAATTTGGGAGTACTGAATAGTACTGAATATCTGATAAAGTATTATCATTTTCATATCATTACAGATTGGAGCCCGTACCTGGAAGCATTGACAACATGTGATGTAAGTATAGGAAAAACAGAAAAACGTTGAAGAAGCAGAATGAATCCTGTAGCTGTGCTGGTGTCTTTAATGGAGAAAATGACACGGAGTCAACAATTCTTGGTAGACTAATGTCGCTTTATGAATACCTGTATGGAACTTGAGAGGCGAGGAGTACGTCATCCCAGTAGTGGTCTCTGGTAATGATGCATCGAGTCAGATTATTGTCGTCGTAGGGAAGGGCGTGTTTCTCTATTGGGTGCTGTTGCTATTTCTCTCACGTATTACTTGTTCTAAGCCCAAGCATTTACGAGGAGAAAAAAGTACTGTGCATACATCGTTCATAAGAGAAGAACAATGGTAGAATTGTTGTTTGTAGGAAATTATAGTTCTGCACTACCGCTTGGACACACACGGGGATTTTTAAAAACATTATTGTGCAGTTTTAGGTAATCCATGAAGATACGGAAAAGGGAAAAAATATTACATCTTTAGTTTCTGGAAAAGCAAAGCTGGAATGGATGGATGTGGCTACAAGTTTCCCTCAGACATGATCGTGTATGTGGGATTTTAAATTCAAGATTTCTGACGGGCCTGGATCATTGCTCAACCTTTACAGTTACTTACGAGGTGAGCAAAGTTTCAGGTGTGTCAGCGGTCTTAGAAAGTCAACTTTCCAGTACTTCTCCTTCACCTGTAGCAAGACATGCATCGGCCACTAGACCAAAGCCCAAGAAACAAACCACAAGGAGCAGAAGCAGACTGTGAGTATTGATGGTGTAAAAATTGTGGCTCTCTAAAGCAAAGGCAAACGAGGGGAAAGGAGGAGGAAAGAAAACAATTTGGTTTTGAAGGAAAAACTTATACATTGGATGAAATACTAGGAGAGAAATTTTCCCACTTTTAACTACATCTCTCCTCTTATGTCTATCGCTGGAAGGAGGAAATAGTCGTAGTAAACATTGTACAAGAGATTTGATGATGAGTTGTTTGCTAGTCGGATTTCACTCTTCTTTAAGGAACCAGTAATGTCCTGAGGCGACCAAGAAATGAGATACAAGAAGATAGTGTAAGGAAAAGAAGGATGCTACAGGATACACTGCTTCTTCCAAAATATGATAATATTCCTTGACTTGCTCCACAAGCTAGGGTAAATATCGTTCGAATTGTGCCCAACTCTAAATGAAAACGAAACCATATAGACAACTAGCACACCAATATTTCCTCCTTCTTCAACGCTTGGAGCTAGCAGAACGAAAGTAGTCGAAGGAGAGAGAATCATCATCTGCCAAACCAGCAACCACGAAGACGTCACTTGCAAGAATTTTTCGTTTGACTGACGACAAAATTCACCACCGTCATCATCATCACCACCATCACCATACCATATCCTGAGCAAATCCAGACATATATAGAAGTAAAATAATGAAAGAGAGCTCTGATCTGGCGCCTGATACTTGCTTTAACCTAAGAAACTTAAGTGGGAGGTGAGCAAAGTTTCAGGTGTGTAGATCGAGCTCTGCCACCAACAGATCGAGATGAGATTTTTTTCTCTTCTTCTCTTCCCTTTTATAATAATGCCAAGACAGCAACAATTGAAACCACAAGAGCAACCCCACAGTAGTGGTGGTAGTGGTCACTGCACTATCTTTTCTCTCATCATCATCATCATTCATTATCATCAAGAAATGGATAGGATTTTTTCACTTTTGTCCTTTTCAGTCATTCT
>JAQGAG010000435.1:0-16067 GCA_034696835.1 Lepidocyrtus lignorum
GAAACCTTTCGGTAATTCCTTAGCCTTTTGTTTTTATATTGATTTCTGATTCCGCAAAAATTTACCTATTTCTAAATTATTCCAAATTGGGATTTATCTGTAACAAAAAAAACAAGCATTAACTGCAATATATATTTTATTAGCACTCTCGATTTTAGATTACGACTGATCTTACAAAGTTTATTGAGAAATTGTCCCAATTTGACATATGTTGTTTACGAAAAATATTTCTATATAAAAGCAATAGTTTCGTTCATTTTTGTTACCTTAGATAATTTTTTCATTTTAACTTTTAATATTTTTTCTTGCTGTTATTAGCTATAACTAAATACCATTTTAAGTACTTAGTACAACGTTGGAGGAATTTTGAAATATTTAAATCCGAGACATTTTTCGACTATAGGCTTTACAAAAGGAAAAACTTGGGCGTCGTCTCATCGCAATTGTTTCAGCTATTTTTTTAAAAGCTAATTGTCTGTTTTTTAAATATATTTGCTGAGAAAACTAGATATCGCCTTCCAGAGATAAAAATGAGTTCTGCAATAAAATCGATTACGTAGGTCCATGACTCATGACGTACTTATTAGCATTAGGTTAGATAATATATCTAAAGATTAGCATTCAATTCGATCCACGTATTTCTTGAATTGTGGGATTTGTATGAAATGCGGTTGACCTCAATTAAATTGGGAAAAAATATTTTATTAGTTGTGAGGTAGGTATAAACTATTGACGTTATTTCACAATAGCCATTTAAACGATGCCATTCCTATAGAATTACGACATAATCATAGGAAGGGCAAAAAAGAAGGTGCCTAACTACATAATAAAAACAATTAATTTTCATATTTCAATGGACAAAAAAATATGTTCAATAAATACTAAAATTTTTAGATGGCCAAAAAAAGAAGTAACTGCAACTTGACCAGATTTTTTCTTAATCCCTAATTGATCCTTTCTTATTGCCAAAGCAAAGGCGAAGTGCAAAGCTGAAATAGAAATATTGTGAATTGCAATTTATCATTTTTTCATTCAATTTTAAATTGATTTCGTTTCCAGGCTGTCTAAAGGAATCTTATTGTGTCGTTCCCTTGTCAAATTGTGTATATCTGCATCTTGATTGGTAAGTCGGTTTTGTTTTTACTTTTTTCGTGCCTAATTGCTTTTGTATCAGATGTATCACATTTAGGGCGTGGCTAATATAGATCGCAGTTCTGTTTAAGGCCGTTGTAGCCCTGTAGAGGTGACTAAAATTACTCTAATGCTTATGTGTCAACTGATTTAAATGATAGCCGTGAGAGTTCATACTAACATTAATGTAAAATTAGCAATTTTATAACTAGGAATAATCTTTACCCATCCTCATCACCATCATCCCGGGTTCATCTGGAATGTCTAACAGTTTCAAAATATTCCAAATAATCTTTCACTAGAATACTGTTTTTATTGTTACTGACAAGTAAAGTACGAGAGGTGAGTCTTGAGTTCAGAGATCTTAGTATACACGTTTTGTAGAGTTTTCGACGCTGGTTACGATGCATATTTCGTTTGTCTGTAAAAGTAAAGTTTACCTATTTTAATTAGCGTTTAAAGTTTCCAAATTAATGATAAACTACTCAATACTAGGCTGACTATACTGAATATGTTGTGGTTATTATTCCGTTGATGATTTTTGTAAAAAAATATTTCAATTTTTGGGAAACAAAGTGACAAAAAAAAGGTCATTTCAACAGTGATTTAGGCACAAATTTTAGCATTTAAATCCATTCAGAATGAAAATGGGTTCCGACACCGAAATGCTTAATGCATAGATCTCGCCCGCAGTGACTACAATTAATCAAACTCTCATCAGTGCATTTTAAGCTTTTATTATAAGATTTGATTCACATTATAGTGATTATAGAAGTACACTGATCACTCATTTCAAACGAGTCATTTGTATAGCCATTAGCCAGGTGAATACCTCGACTATTGTAAAGTTGTTTAGGTAAGAAAATGTAACGTAGCTGATCGTGAGCAAAAAGCAATTCAATTTGTCGATTGAGCATTTCTATTTTCTCATCGCGTCAAAGAACCTTTCAAATATTTTATTTCAATATAATCAGCCCAGTATTAAGGAGTTTATGGGTAATTTTGAAACTTTAAATGCTAATTAAAATAGGTAAACTTCACTTTTACAGACGAACGAAATATGCATCGTAACCGGCGTCAAAAACTCTACAAAACGTGCATACTCACGTCTCTGACCTCAAGACTCACCTCGCGTACTTTACTTGTGAGCTAATCATTATGCATTTAATATTGTAGGACAATAATAAATCAGATTGTTGGCTACCTCTTCCTTCAAAGCTAATTCTGAATCTGAGCCAGGTGAACACTGTCAGTACCATTAAAAAATATTCTGCTCGGCAATAATAATTTAAAACTGTTGCAGTTTTTGAAAGGGAAACCAGGTGGTTGAGTTCCCTGGAACATATCCCCAGCATCTGATTGTTTTGAATGAGTTTCTCCTCCCCTACGTTGTGAACAAGAATGTTCTGTGGCACGGTTTTAAAAATTAAGGTCAAAACTTTGGTAGTGCCTGTTCTGTAAGTGGTGAAAATGGAATTACACTTTCTATCCTTTTGAACTGTTTTTGCAACAGCTCTAGTCCTTCAATAGTGGCATTTTTCAAAATCCCTTTCATCTTCGATTGAAGTAGAACAATAAGATTACTCTCTCCCTTTTCTCCTACTTCAAGTACACGACCGCCACACACGCCTGAGAGTTTCATTGCTAAATAAATTAAGACTTTTGACTTAAATCATTTAAAGGCTGTAGAGGGGAGAAGTCAAATGCCCAAATCCTGAAACTTCCTGAAATGCTCAAATTGGCCGGAGTCATGTAGCCAGGAAGTCTGGAGATTTTTGCAGGACATTTTACTCCTCAAGTGGTCGTCTTTTGTAATTATCTGTTTGGTTTTCTAGCCCACCATCAGAGGTGCACATCTGTAATATGTAGAATTAAGAGAAAGATTCCCAACAGGACCACCCCTAAAAATTGCTAGGTAGATATTTTGGTTTTCAGAGCCACTGGCAATTTGTCAGTTGTCCAGTGTTAACATGATTTTGATTTTAGTCATTTTCTGAGAACTTATACCTGGACTTTTGACAAAGATATCGCTGTGTTTGCCGTAGAGATTAAATCATTAGAGATTAATTAGATCATTAGAGATTTAATTTTCCTGGGAGTTCAGTCATATAAGTTGGAGCTCACCCAATAATTTCATTGTATGTCCCGTTCTCTTTAGTTTTCAGTTATGAATTTCTTATAGAAATTGTTCAAAGTTTGTGAAATAAGATCAATCAACCGATTTTCAATTTCTTCTCCAAAAAAATCCATTTCATTAGAGAAACCTGTAGAAATACTCGGAGCAAAATAGTAGGCGTCTTTTTAAATAAATTGTTCATAAAAGTAATAATCCTTGATGAAAATCATGGCAAAATAAAGGTGATTGATTGGCAGATAGCACTGGAGGTTGTTGAGGGTCTGTTCCTTGATAACAAAATATACTCGATCTAAACGTCTTATGTCGGGGACGTTTCGTAGATTCTTTCGGAAGTCTCCGCATGGAACTTGAAATATGCGGATTCTTTATAATAGGGTACATTTTACTGTAATGCAGACGTGGAGTGGGGTCCTGCCACAAAATTTTTATCTTAGCAAGTTCCGTGTATCCCAACTGCAAAAAAAGCTTCTGTTGGAGTTACTCCCCTAATTAAAAGTCGCGTTAGAGTTGACATAGGTCTATCATTTCTTAAATTCCGTTCCGTAATTCAAGAAATTGCGGGTGATGCTGATCCCCCAAAGGAATTAAATGTAGCAGTCGACTTCTTCCCTATTCCACATCTTCAATGTCAGCCTCTTTGCCTAATTTTACCATCAACGGAAAGGTCAAGTGGGCTTACACAGCTTTGAATTTGAAAACCTCTAATTCATAAGCAGCTCCTCAGAAATGAGTCAAACTCATTAAGGGCATGGTTCTGAAGGTTAGCTATACGAATGTATTGTAGACCATTACTTTAGACTGGTCAAATTTAATTTTTGTAGTAGCATTACATTTTTATCTGTTGCAACAAAAAACCTTTTTTTTTCAAAATATAATTCCGTAAAGTTTGCTTTGTTGATTACCAGAGAATTAATTTTTAATTGAAATATAGATTTTATTGGCAAACTTGCTTTCAGATTACGACCTTTCTTAGAACTTAAAATATTGAGAAATTGTCCCTAATATATACTTCATGAGTCAGAAATATCCTTAAAGTAATAAAAATATGTTTTTTCTTGAATAATTTCTTCATAATTCTTGCTCATAGCATTTAAAATTGTATACGATTTTTGGGTACATAGTGCAACATTGTCGTATTCTGAAATATTAAAGTTATGTATATTTTGTAATCCTAGGCTTTTCAATAGGAAAACTTGTGCGTCGTCTCATCGTGATAAACTCACCCAACTTTCTAAACAGGTAATTGATTGTTTTATTTATATTTGCTCAATCGCCGCTTGCTCTTGAAACATGACCAAAGCTAACAAGATAGTAGACTGATTTTTGGTTGGGGGTTAAAGAATCGATTTTGCAATTTGAAAATGTCAAAAGCCATAACAGTAAAAGCGGTGGCAATAATTGATCAGCTTCTGGAAGTTCTACAGGAAGGAGGCTGGATTTGAAATGAAATAATGTGGTTTTAATTCTCAAAAAAGCATTTATCAAAAAGAAGGAACCAAACGATATTACATACACATATCACTAACTTTGCAATTCTATCCTACAAATTGGATTTCAATCTACTGCAGAATTCTTTTTCCGATGATTGATAGATTTAGTTTAATGGATTTGTATATTTTACATCGTTCCCCAGACGAAAGAATACAATATGAGACTGGGATGTAGGTTGAGCTGAATTGACTAGCCTTTCTTGATGCTCTTCTGATCAATGTCGCCGTTCTTCCTCGTAGGTCGCTAAAAGACTTTACCGCGTCATTACACTTTCTCTAGATTTTTCTTCCTCATCATAAAGTCGATGTTAATATCCCGGAGGGCATCGATAAGCTCCGTAGCTTTGCTGTTGGACAATCTCTTAAAAGTATAGTTGTTTTTGAAGGAATAGAGGAAACCTGGCAGAGGTTTGCTTGGGTCGTCTTTGCTTTGGACTGTCCACTGTCCACCTTTTCTTAATTTGTACGTCAAATAAATCCTTCAGAATGAAGGAGAGCTTCGGGTTATTCCCTAAAAGCTTCTCCACTTCCTCCGAGAGGTCATCGTGCTTCAACAATTTCATTAACTGGATCAGTCAATCCTCCATTTCCCACTTTACAAATTCATTCTTTTACGTGAGGGTTTATGAAAATTCTGATGTCGTGGGACTCAATTTTTTGTTGGAAGAGTTGGTACAATTTTGTAATGGGGATGACGCCCATCATCTAACACCCACCTCTTTTCTGACCAGAGGAATGTCTGCATAGTTAAGTGGAAACTGATTTCGGTGTACAAAATTTTGAGGGTGGAGTTCAAATTTCGGATAGTTTTAGACTCGAAGGAGTCTCCATGGCTAATTTTAAGAAGAAATGAGTCTTTCTTTTAACATGTAGAAGCCTGCGTGTGCTCCCGTGGCAAAGTCGGGATCTGTTTCAATTGCCTTTTCAAAGAAGGTTTGAGCTTGTTTAACTTGATCAATTTTGATGTTCTACGAACGGTACATTTTATTCTTCGGCTTTATCCAGTAGAAGCAGTTCTCACTGGCTGAGATGGTCTTCTCTTCGTCGCCTAAAGGTGCCTTGAGCTCTTTCTTAAGTGTGGAGTAGGCCTCTTCCGCCTGGTTTATTGGGAGCTCATCGCCATCTCCCTTTATTCAGAAGGATGGAATAAGTTCAAGCCTCTGTGTCATTGTTCAGGACACTCTTCCGACTAATCCCCAATTAGCTCCGCCTTTTTGATAGTCTGACAAATGACAAGGACCGCCCTCCACTTACGATTAGATGAATCGTGAAGAGTGGGAAAGACAACTCGGTTAGTTCCTCCCTCCCAGTTTCATAACTTGGTCATCTAGCTGCCGGGATCGTTTATGGTACAGTTCTGGAATGACTGCTGTCTGTACGCGATAAATTTACTTCAGCACCCTCTTTGTCCGAATGGGGAGCCAAGAGTCCCGGAGACAATTCCGACAATCTGATCGCTTGATCTGGAGGATGGGGTGAAGTAAATTTTCCCAGTGTCGACGTCTGAATGATTCCCGTGGACATGTGGCCCACTGGCTGGATCGGCTCAAAGCTCTGCTTGTCTACAAAGCTATTAATAATCTTTTTAAAATTCAAAGCGGCCTTAAGGTCTACCTCATTTATGCTGCTTGAGAAAGATGAAGGAAGGAAAATTGTTTCCTTCTTTCCATCGGGCCTCATTAATGTGTAGTACAGATTTTCGTTGTCGTCAACGCTCCTTGCTTCCTTCAAGTAATAAGTATTGGGGGCTACCGCAAACATTTTGTGCTTATTAGCAATGTGATGGAGCGAGAGCCTGTGTCAAAGCAAATGGTAGACCAACTGCAGCAAATCAATCTCAGGAAGGGTGGAGCTCAGAGCTCAGCCTGGCTAACTTGGAGCTGTCATCCACAGACATGGAGTCCACTTCATCAACGATGACGTATTCGTGTTCCCTCTGCCCCCCGTCCTGAGGCCACTGAAGTCATTGCTCCATCGCGCCTTTTTGTAGCATATAATCCCCCCTTTTTGGTAGCCCGTTCCTTTGTCCTGAAGGAGTCTTCTCCTTTCATTTGAAAGGAGGTCTCCATTTCAATTGTGGCGTACAGTAAAGTCAATCAATATCTAGATGGGGATGACGATGAGGAAGTAATTTCGGGAGCGGAATCAAGCCCTTGAAATCACCGATAGGGATTTACCATATCAGGAATCCATTCCACCCCGGATTTGACATTCCTTGCCCAGTTTCGAATGACGCCGAATTTCCACTTGCAGATAGGAGCTCCATCATTCATTAGCTTTGGAAGTTGACATCTTGTATTTTTTTAAACTAAAAGCGTAAACCATTCATTGTCCGCATTTTGTTGCTTGGTTGGTTTAGACAAGTATTCAGTGACCTTCCCTGCTCCGGCTCATTTTCTACTCCAAAATTCCCCTGTTATCGCGTTTGTCGTTTGACCCATTTGGAGCCGGAGTACAGTTGCTACATCACGTTCTCATTTCAGCTTCCAAACCAATTGCTTATCTTCTTATTTACCTGAGAATTAATATGCGAGAAAATGTCTACCTTCAACTTGTTTGGAGTCAAAGTCAGTTGAAAGAAGACATTCTCCAATATTTTAGAGCAGTTTCCCTATGAAATTGACATGGTTTGATATGATTAGTATTGATTAGCATGGCATAAAGAAATGAGGTCAGCTTTCTTATCGTCTCTCTACATCTTGATTTGACAAGCTGATCCAAGGACATTTTCATGGTAGCTGGGTCACTTGGATTTTAAAATTCAAGCAATGCCTTCAAGTCGGAAATGCAGAAGGTGGCTGACTCCCTTTCTTGCCTTCGCACAAATGTGACGACTTTGCCATAAATTAATATTGTCTAGGGAGACGTTAAATACTCTTCAATGGTTAGCTCCAGCGCCTTGTAGGAGTGCGCTTTAACTTTAGTTCTCAGTATTGATGTTTATCACAAGCGAATCCTTCTTTGAATCCAATTTAAAATCCAGACCTTAGTTTCTTTATCACTTTCGGTTGCTTCCTTCTCATAGGACCCGCCAACATGTCCACAAGTTGACGAACTCTCAGAATGGTATATTTGCCTGGAATTTTTTCAATGTAGTCCTTGACTGCGCGGTGAATGCAAAGCCGAAGCAATGACTTGGATTGAAGTTGGGAGCAGAAACTCTTTGCAATTGGATACAGTTGGCTAGGGGGGTAGCCGTATCCGTTGTCAATACGTGAGTAGTCCACTCAATCAGTCTTTAGCTGTGTCTCCTCCCTCAATATTGAGACACAGGACGGACTGGGGCAGATTATTACTCTGCGAGGCAAGATCGGTGAAAATGAGGAAAATCTAGCGCTTACCCTTCCCGTTCAAGTTAAACTTATTGTCTTTCAAGTAGTTTGGTAAGGATTTCTAGCAGGCTTCCCAGTTTGGAGTAAATTTTATTTTCCATCAGAGGTTCATGATTGTTCTTAAGAAGCCTTGGAGGGACTTTACCTCCCTATCAATGAGCTTATCTTTTAAGCCTTCCTTCCATTCTTTTTAGATCTCCGATGTTGTTCGGCAATGAATGGGTTGGTTTTAGTCGACCCTGTTTGCGTGCCTCTGGAGAGAATGAGCTATGAGAGTGACTTCTTTTTGCTTTCAACTGGGTGTTAAAAATTGGGCTTTCTATATTCTGCACATATGCCATTAACCATCTTGTTGCTGTGCTTGCCGGAAAGTTGCGACAAGTAATATTGTCATGTTAAGTTCACTCAAAAGTCTCTTAATATCTTTGCCGCACGTTTCTTGCCCATCCGTACCTTTGCTGGTGGTAAATGGCTAGACATAGGGCATTAAGAATGGCATGTTTTTTCAAATGAATAAGAGCTGAATCCCTCTCCACTCAAAAGCATATTTTCAAGATTCTTGAGAAATGTTTGTATCGGAAGATACAGAAATCTGTATGAAATGCTCTAGTTCGTCCCTCGACACTGGAATCTACCTTCTGTTCCGACTTGTTTCATTAAATCCGCCATGGATATTTTAATGGCTTGGTGGAGCTGGTCAAGGGAGTGTGGAGATAATGAGGACGTTAAAAGAGAAGAGTCCTTTGATACTCCTTTATTAGCTATAATTTGTTTCATGGCAAGGTCCAAAGGGGACTCTAGGAGAAAGCGTAACCCTCTCGCCCCCATTCTGCATAGTGTCATGCTCTGACTCTCAAGTGCAAACTTAAAGATCTCCTTTGTGTACTGCAAGTTTTGCCCATCTGTGCCCATAACGTAATATTGTTCATTAGTCTGATGATAAGTGATTAGCGGATTTCAACTGTGACCATTGTGCTTTTATGCTTGGCTACTACGGCGCAATACAAATGGATGAATCCAGATGTAATTACTTGGTTGTGGAGAATCATCGTTTCTAAAATATACATCGGTAAAATTGGTTGATTCGTCAATCTGGAATGAACTGCTTGGTCCGGTTTTTAGTTTCATGAGCTAGATATCATCTTCAAGTAATCAAAATTATTCCTGCATTAAAATCGATGACGTTAGTCAATGACGCAGTTATAAGTATTATGGTTGAGTCTTGTAATTGGCATTTACGTCGTTCCACGTTTTTGTCAGTGATGGAATTTGTAGAGGAATGCAGATGACCTTCATTAAATTAGGAATAAGTATTTTGATAGATGCCAAATCGGCATAAACTTTTAACGTAATTGCACGATGTGTATTTTTACGATGCGGTTGCTTTAGAGTTACGGCACAATCTTAGCAAGAACAAATAAGAAATCACATAACTGCATAATAAAAATCAATCCATTATCACATTTGAATGAACAATAAAAATTGTTTAATAAATAGTAAAATTTCGGAATGGCCATACAATAAATTAAACGCAAACTGACCAGCATTTTTTCTCATTTCGCAATTGATCGTTTCTCATTGCGAAAGTAGCTTTGAAGTGCACGCTGATTACAAATATTGAGGTTTAAAATTTATCGTCTTTTTCATTCAATATTTAATTGATTTCAGCTCCAGCCTGTCTCAAGGAATTTCATTGTGTCCCGTCCCCTTGTCAAATTGTGCAAACCCTACATGGTCATAGGTAAGTTGATTTCTCTGTACTAATTTTTGTGTTTAAACGGGGATTGCGTATAAGATGGATCACATGAATGATATTCCTCTTCTTTCCTTTTTTAGCTTATTGTGCGTTAAATTTTGTAAGATTGGATAAACTATTAACGTAATTGCACAATATGTATTTTACGCCGCGGTTGCTTTAGAAGTACGGTATAATCTTAGCAAGAACAAAAGATATATTACACAACTACACATTATAATAAATTGACAAACAGTGAAAAATAAAAATTGTTCAATGAATATTAGAATTTTGGAATGGAAATAAAATGACACAAATTGACAAATTATTTTTCTTATTCCCCAATCGGTCTTTGTTTATTGGGAAAGTAAATGTAAAGTAAAGTAAATTGAAATTTATCACTTTTTATGAAATCTAAAATAGATTTTTTTTATTTCCAGCCCGTCCAAAGGAATCTCGTTGTGTCCCCTTGTCAAATTGTGCAAACCTATCATCTTAATAGGTGAGTTGGCTTTCTCTTTACCTCTTTATGTGCTTAAAAGTGACTTGCGTATCAGATATATCCCATTTCGGGCGTGGTAGATATTGCAACTTCCAATGTGCACACAATAGCTTGATCCTGTCTCCGATAATCGTACCAATAATATAAATACCAAGTTAAAATTGTTAGATAAGCTGGCATAGTTTGCTAGTTAAAGAGGCTTATCATCCACCACTTTTCTGACTGGAAGGTCACCTCCGTCGCGTACACCATCCAAACGGACTTTTCCACTTTCCACATTTATTTCCCAGTTTCATGCAGTTAAAGCAGTTCTCACAGGTTGAGATGGCATTCCCATCGTCGCTGAAGGTTGGCTTGATCTCTTTCTCAAATGTGCAGTAGGCCACCTACACCTGGTTTATTACGTATTGTCATCCACCCTTTTCAGAAGGATGGCCCATTGCTGCTCGATGGACTGGAAACGAATGCTATCTAGTGGGGATAAGGTGCCCACTCCAAAGGATCCCTTCGTGGATGATTATCGCTTATTTTGCTTGTATTCTTGTCGGATTCCTAAGAAAAGTCTGCAAAATTTGGACAAGATTTTATCCTTTGTTTGAATTTTGGTGAGTTCCTTCTCGTGAGTGTTCCAGTTGAACATTTTCCTTGTCGTCTCTGATCTTCCGCATTTCTTTAAAATCAGTTGTTTCCCCCATTAATAGCAATTCCTTGGTTTCTTTATTGCTCTGCTGAGCAGTCCAGCCAAAGGCTTGCGCTTCCACGCGAAGACTCCCGGAGGAAAGTGAGAATTACGTGGAGTCCGCTCTGACCATCAGCTTTGGTTGTGTCAATATCGCAGCCTGCCAAGATTGTCACGACGATGAAATCCCCATGGAGGGCTTTGCGGCACGTCCTTTTCTTGATGGAAGTCATCCCTCGTGTATAACTTGACGGAGGTGGAGCGGGCTTCGGTATCATCTTCCAGGACACTATTTTACAACTAGTCCGCCATTAGTTCGGGCTCTATGATAGTCTGACAAATGACAAGGACAGCACTACACTTTGATGACTCGTGAAAAGCGGAAAGGGCAATTTGGGCAGTTCATCCGTCTCACCTTACAAGGAGCTGCAAGTCCATCACAGGAAGGGTAGAACTCAGCCTGGCTTACTTGGAGCTGTCATTCACAAACAAGGAGTCTACTTCATCAACGATGACGTATTCGTGTTCTCTCTGTCCCTCGTCCTGAGGCCACTGAGGTCATGCCTCAGCACGCATATTCTCCCATTTCTGGTAGCCCTCTCCCTTTTCAACATTGTGCTAGCAAGTGAGGCCAAAAATGTTGTAGAATGGGGCCCAAAGCTTTGGGCCTTGCTCCGCCAGGACCGAACTACTATCAAGGATTTGCCGGAGCCTGTTGCGACCTAAAGGAGTCTTCCTACCCAGTTTTTTTTTCAAGTGTGGCGTACAAAGTCAAAATCTGGATGGGACTGAGGGAGTAATTTCGGTAGAGGAAGCAAACCCGTGAGAACACCAATGAGGATTCTGTCACCATTCCACCAACCCGGATTTGAATTTCTTCGTCCATGTTTGGAATGTCCCATCTTGTATTTTTGTAGCGAGAAATGTAAAGTATTTATTGTCAGGCTTTTGTTGCTTCGTTGGTCCAAACAAGTCTTTCGGGGGACTCTCTCAGCTCTAGATCATTTTACTTCAAAATTCATTAGCTATCGTTGCAACCGTTTTGACGCTTATGAAGCCAGAGTACAGTTACTCCATCACGATCCCATTTCTATTATCAAATCAATCGCTCATCTTCTTCTTATAAGCATAAATATGCAAAAGCATGCCTACATTGACCTTGTATGACGTCAGTTGAAAGAGTACATTTTTGAATATGTTGAGGCATTTTCGCATTGAAATTGTCAAGTTTTTAT
This sequence comes from Lepidocyrtus lignorum, assembly GCA_034696835.1. Classification (NCBI taxonomy): domain Eukaryota; kingdom Metazoa; phylum Arthropoda; class Collembola; order Entomobryomorpha; family Entomobryidae; genus Lepidocyrtus; species Lepidocyrtus lignorum. Next base: position 12,242 of record JAQGAG010000435.1, read on the forward strand.
ATTTCATATTGTAATTTTTTCTGAGAAAAGATTTCTACCTAGTAAAATTCTCGACGGGTATTCTAAACTTTTCCTGTTTTTAGTTTGGACTTCAATTATTACATGAGAGCTTTCGTATAGCCAGCAGTAGTAGCTAGGCTTAATATGCATTGCATAAAAAATAATAAGTTCGCTTTTTGTAAAAGGGCCACCCCAAACGACCCAACAAATCTCAAGGAACAGAAACTACCCATCAAAGTACATAATCGCTTCCCCATAATTTACACTGTCATCTCTGTATGACGGATTGAGCTATTCAGAGCTCTTTGGAACAATTTAGGTTTGTATCGCAGTATTGCCAAAATATGTGAGCATCCTGTTAATAGATCTCATCAATGTCGTTACTCACTTTCTAATATAAACTAAAGTAAATATGGGACGGATGTGAGATGAATTAATTAAAATTCTATGAGTTTGAAATCAAAGTTGACAGAACGTTAGGTTTGAGATGGGCAAAATAAATTTGTAGTATTCTGTAAAAAAATTTTATAGTGTGCCACTTCAACAGTTTTAGGCAAAAAAAATATTTTAATAATTTACGTAATATGCGTGCATACTACCACAATGATGTGATGCAAATGGTATGGGCAATGGAAATGCCTAATCATTATAAATGAATCGTTGTATACTGAATCGGATTGCTATTTACATTTAAAGTTTAACCCTAAAAATTAGAAATACTGTTAAAGAAATAATAATAACCCAATATACCTAATACAATATTTATATTTGCTGGCTGAATTATTTAGGTTTTAGACTGAACGTCTTGAAATTTTAGGGCGGCTGTGGTGTCTCTCGGTGCTGTGATGAGCTCCGCGTGTATTTTTGGGGAGGGCCCCTCCGATCCATATTGAAATTCCAATATAGGAAAGTTTTCTTTTAAAATTGTAAAAGGGCTCCTGCTGAAAATTTGATCACATTGAAATTCCATCCCAAATTTTGGGTGACGCAACCTGATTTACATGAGCATGAGTGTCCGGAAGATATTGGGATTTCAGGCCAGTTGGCATACTTTTTATTTGGGATGCGCGTGTACATTTGGCAGTAATTGTTAAAATTCGAACGGGTAGTATCACTTTGATTTTCATTGATGTGAAAACTCCTCTCACATTTTTACATGTTGGAAGTAGATTGGAGGGCCATGTTTATATTTGGAGAGTCCAGGCTGGATCTGGAAGTTTGACCTCCGAGTCGAGGTCATGCTGTCAGGTTGTGATAGAAACAAAGTGTTGGAAATCAAGAGTGGGATGACTTTGTCGTAATTGTCAGAATTCAGTTATATACGTTTACGTTGGCAAAGATTTTGTGAAAACTCATTGTCAGTAAGGTGGAGGGATATAAGCACATCACTTGGATTAATTGAATTTGATATACAATTTACGTATAATTCTCAAATGGTCGTTTTTATTAAGGTTAGTACGTCCATCTGCCGAAATGGCAATGGGTATTGTAATATTTAGCCAATTATTAGCTGGAGTGAGTTCTGAGCTTGTAGGGGCAACGTGCGATTTGGTTTGGCTCGTAAGTATTATGTACGTAGTTAAATTTTTTTTGCGAGAATTTTATACTGTATTTTTTTCAATGCATACTTCCACACGTAAGTAGTTAGAGCGAAATAGCATGGCAAGAAAATTGTTGTGATGATGTAACACTACCACTCCGAGTTTTACTAAATAAATATATGATATTTTTACTTAAGTACATGCACTTTTGGGAAAAGTGGCTGACCGGCTATGGGCTGAGTAGTGAAGAATAGAAATGCTCAAGAACAGACAATGTGAAGGTCACTGGAAGTGATAATGGAGTGACGACTCACAGCGCTTGCAAATGGTTAAATTTGCCTTTCCATGTGTGTGCCATGGATCATGCGGATAACGAAGAGTTGAAGAGGGGAGCAATAAAAAACTTGGTTTTTGGAAGCAAAGATGTGGTGTAGCTTATGCTCATGTTTTGCCTTTATAGGCTTAAGTTTTCACTGCATTGCTCATTTTTTGGGAGAAAGTAATTTTTGCAGAGCACAGTCATTGAAGTCACAATGCATAAATCATAATGACTTTCAATGCTCGTCAGAAATGATCTAGGTAAGAGAATCGGCGCTTGATGCTTAAAGAATTACTTCGAGGTTTACCTCTCAACTGATTTAAATGATAGCAGTGGGAGTGCAGACGAAAATCTATGTTACATTATCTATTTATAAATAGGGATAATTTTTTAATTAGACTTTCCATCTGGAATGTATATCAGTCTGAAAATATTGCGAATAATCCCTTACTTAAATACTATTATTATTGGTAACTAAGCTAATCATTAAACTGATTAGATAGTTTGACAATGAGTAATCAGACTGATAACTACTCTTTCCTGCAGTCTACTTCTCAATCGGAATGGTGATTGACTCATAGGTTTTTTTTCTGTGTCCAGCCAAGTTTGTGCCAACTTTTTTTCGGTAGAATAATTTTTGGATAATGCATAATATTTGTTGTTCTGAGCAACGTTTTGAATCATTTTGACCAAACTACATTTTGAATTCATGTTGCTCATGAACTATCCCAATTTCCCTACATGGCAACTCATATAAAACCATTTTTTCTGGTCAAATTCGTAAAGGCTTTTAGGGCGACCTTAAATTTTTTTTTGCTTTATTGATAACGATAAGTTGAATGCTAAAATATTTCCTGAAACATATATACTGATTTATACTGAAATATACTGATATATTGCTGAAACACCTGGAAAAATACTTCGGTCCGATCGAGTAGTGGCTGTCTGCGTCTCTACATGGGAGGTTTGAACTCAGGGACGAGTACCTGCAGGTTTTAAAATTAAAATCTGTTATGCAGATTTTAAACATCCAAAAAGAGTTTCATGAATTTTGGTCAAGAAAACCGTCGTCCCAACTACATGCGCTTATTTCAAACGACAGAATACATTCAATGTTTACTAGATGTTGTATGTTTCAATATGCAATGGTCAAGCTAACGTAGTAATTTATGGAACCAAACAGCATTACATAGGTGTATATCTCCCAAACTTTGCATTTCTATCCCTAAAACCAGATTTTCATCGAAGGTCTCTTTTTTAATTGTGGCGTGCAAAGCCAAAATCTGGATGGGACTGAGGAAGTAATTTCGGTAGAGGAAGCAAGCCCTTGAGATCACCGATAAGGATTCTGTCCCAATATCACAGTCCCATTCCACCCCAGATTTGACCTTCCCTGCCCAGATTTTCTAATGTCAGGTGTGGCTAGAGAGATAAAGTATCATCCACTTGTAAACAAACACTCCGTCTTGGGCTTCTACTCAAGTCCTTTCACATCAACAATCGTCAGTGTTTGGAGGACACGGGCTAGATTCAGGCCGAACCCATGCTCATCCACGTTATGCTTCTCGACGTAGCCATTAGCTTGCTCGTAAAAAGGTGAAAAATTTATCGTGGAAGGCGTTGTCCCATAATTTTTCTCAATCATCCTCTCCCATTGATTGCCCTTCTTTTCATGGAAGTGTTAGCAGGAGGGAGAAGCAGATACCTCTGAGGAGGGGATCGCTTGGATTGAAAACACCTTCGACAATAGCATCCAGACAGGCCTGAGGCAGAATATCACGCTGAGATGGTTGGTGAAAATGAGAAAAATCTGGCGCTCAGCTTTCTAGTTGAAGTTGAGAATATTGTCATTCAAGTAGTTTGCTAGGGATTTTGAGCAGGTTTCCCAGTTTGAAGTAATTTCATTTTCCAACAGAGCTTCATTATATTTTTCAAGAAGCCTTGGGGTGATTTCTCCCTTCAATAA